>JAQIXS010000744.1:0-39414 GCA_034700785.1 Rossiulus vilnensis | reverse complement strand
GCTTCAGGATTTGTTTAACATCGTAATAACCATAGTTTGTAAACATTTCATACTGCATGCACAATATTAAATTTAGACTGTCATCAACTTGCCAATTTTTAATGAAAATTGAATCCATCAGAAAATTTTAAGAATTAAGAATTACCTGAGAATGCTTGAAGTGAGTCCTCAGCATGTTTCCAATATTCTGAGTGTGTGAAAGGTCAAGGGCAGCATCTACTTCATCCAAAATATAAATTGGAGCAGGCTTGAACAGCAGAAGCGATAATATAATGGACAATGCCACCAGAGATCTAAATTCAACAATAAATGCAAATCTGAATTTGTCATTTACTTACATTTGTATTTTACAGTGTATCACATAAGGAGGATATCATACACATTAAAACAATTTTAAAATTTCTGAGAACTTTAATGTTTTACAAAAATCTATCAGATGTGGGAAAAAATCAAACACATTCTTACCGTTGACCTCCACTGAGTTCATTGAGAGACTCTTTCCATTTATTTCCGAATGCAACTTTTACTTCTAAGCCATCCAACACACATTTACCATTGACTGGAACTAATTTAGCTTGGGTTCCAGGAAGAAGTGTGGAGAAAATGGAACCAAAGTCCTGAAGAGCAAATAATTGTAAACCACTGAACAAATTATCATATTTATAGCACACAGTAATTAAAACACAACATACCTTATTAACTTTAACCCAAGCGGTTTGTAGAGCTTCTTTCTTTTTCTCATCTAATTCCTTAATAACACTTGCTATCACTTTCTTGTCTTTCTCAACTATTTCTTTTTTCTTTATCAGATCATTGTACTAAAATTGAAAAGAAAAAAATTAGATTACTCCCTTTTCCGTTTCCCATACAAAACTAATTTTAAGATTGAAATTGTTTCTACCTGCTCTTCTGTACGGTCCAGCATAGACATTGCCCTCATATTGACATTTTTAGACAACTCTTCTTTTTTCTCTTTCATTTTACGCAAGCGATTTGAAGCAACTTTGGGATCATTTGCTTTGAAATCGTACGCCGTATTCGGTTGACCAAAGTAATTCTTCTCTTCAGCAATCCAGTCATGATGTTTGAGAAGGTCTTGCAGCTAAAAATGCATTAAAGGAAAAGTTGAACTATCATAACGAGCGTCAAGAGAACGACACAAGTTACTGAAAGTAAAATCAAAACTCTGATATCATACCGAGTGAATCAAATAAAAAGTAAACCGAACAAACCAAAGATACATATTCATTTCGGCATAGAATTGACTTTTTACTATCTTAGATGTGACCAATTGCAACAGTTTGCGTATGGCGGTAAATAACAGCCAAAAACTTTTTAAGGTCTTACCTTATTGGCAGACTCTTTTGAATTATTTTGATATTGCGTAAGATTCTGCTGCAGTGTCTTTAATTCCAATTTGTTTTCATTAGCTTTCTGTTTTAACTCGCTCTCTTTCTTTTTTAAAGTATTGATTTCTAGGTTGTGTGATTTCAGTGTCTCTTTCTGTCGCATCAGATCTTCTCGTGCTTCTCGCAAAGTCTCCTGCAAAATCGAAACCGTTATAAATTAATCATATATAGCACAAGAATAAAAAGACATCTGAAAAACAAAATTCAAATTTTAAACGCATATTATACAGATATGGAAAATCGTACTATTAGAATCAGAAATTACAATGGACAGCCACTTACTAATTTTAAAGTTTCTCTTCAAAACGTATTTTTAGACATATTTCAATTACACGTTACCTGTGCTTCGGCAAGATTAGTTTCCATTTGTGCCAGCTGTTTATTGTACTCCTCCATTACAGTTTCCACTGCCTTAACTTGCTCATCATAATTATCCAGTCCACTTTTCAACTCTTCCAGCTCAAGCTTGAGAACATCAATGGCCTGTTCCTTGTCCTTCGCCACCTTCAGTGATGCCTCTGCCTGCTTCTTGCATTTTTTCATGTTAGTTTCTGCTTCCTTCAATTCTGCTTCATGCACACTTTTGTAATTTTTTATTTTATTTTCCAATTCCTTGGCTTTTTTTGTATTTTTGACCACTGATTCTTTGCAGCGAGATAAAGTCGCTTCTTGTTCCTCTATTGAAATGAAAATGTAAACGTGACATTGTTGCCATACCAAAAAAACATACGCTCCTAAAATTGTTCATTGATTAACTATATCTATGCAGATCAATAAGACATTTTATCGATTGCTCATTTGCTCACCTATCGACTGCTTAAGACCGTTTACTTGTTCTAGTATTTGGTGATGAACAGTGTGCAGAAGTCGCTCATTAACCAACTCTGCCTGCCGCTGCTTGATTTCCAACTGCTGCTTCAAATCGTTGAATTTGCCTGCAATTTTGCTGACCTCTGACAGTTGTGCTTTCACATTGTTCAGTTCATTCACAACATTATCCAATTCGTTCTTCACTTGTTTGATCTCTGTAAGTGCAGCCAGAAATGGCTCACCAGGCCTTCTTGATCCTAAAAATATTAAAAGAAAAATTCTTAATTTGAAAGCCATTCATTAAATGTGTAAATGATCACATCACTTGAATTAGTGCTTCTTTTGTTGCCATGAAAGCTGCTGTTTAGTTCTAACTAGTCTTTAAACCAGTGCTTTTTGTAAAGATATGTTACTGCTTCATAAGCATCCTTAGAAATATCATAAGTAACGCGTTTTTAATTTATATTTCTATAAAACCTGCTGGTTATCAATTGTTTTGTTTTCCATGAAATTTAATGAAGTTACAAAAGAAAAAGATTTGCTTATGTATTTGGCATACGAGCTATTTTCAACTTGCTAATTGAATTGAATGCTTTAGATTGAAATAAAATTTGATGTAAACTAACCTCCGGTCAATGTGCCAGCCGGATCATACACGTCCCCATCCAGGGTAACAGTTCGCTTTAGAATTCCCTTGTCAAAGGCCACAGTTTTGGCAACACGTGGATCCATGCACACCAATGTATTCCCAAATGCAAACTCCATGGCAGATTTCAAGTGTGGTGGGTAGCTAACCAAAGATAGGGCAGTGCAAACAGTGTCCTTGCCAACAAGACTCTCTGCTCTCTTGATTACATTGGGTGCAACCGGGTAACCAGATATTTTGTTTAGAGGTATGATGGTGTGGCGCTTCCTTAATTTTCCCCTGGATAAAATTAGTTTACCAGTCTCTTCATTATCTACTACGACGTTAAACAGCTAAGGGTGGAAAACAACAATTATATAACAATGATATAATGTGGTAATTAATGGGAAATGTAGTATCAGATCCTTACCCTGCCACCTGCAACGACTTCTAAAGCAGTGGCCATCTGCGGATCTTTCATAGTAAAAAGATTGCAAAGAACACCTTTGATCTTGCTCCTGTCAAAATTAGGTGTTGGATCACTGTACTCGAAGTCCAATTGAGGAAATCTAAAAAAATGCAATACATAACAATACGTTCACCAAATTGCAAAATACTATTACCAGTTCTTACTTGGACACCAATGCTTCGTATCTGTTGTTTAAATTGGAAGCCTGTTGCTGAAGTTCATGCTTTTGATGCGTTAACTGTTCCTCCAATCCTTCTTGATAATTTAAGGTTTTCATTTCATTCTGGTAGTCAAAAACATAAAAAGGCACATTTGAAAAGATGTTTTGGAAAATACATTCATTTTTTAAAAAAATGTTTATTTTATGACAAGCAAACTAATTTAAAGCGATAATGTTTTGCACATTTGTGTATTTTGCCAGATGATACTTATCTTAAGATTCCTTACAATCAGATATTTAAAATGTGGCATCAATGCAGTACATTACCTCAATTTTTTCAATGGCTCTTTGAAGAGGCACAAGGTTTTTCTTGTCTGTTTCATATTCCTTTTCCGTTTTTTTTAATTCGCTCTCTTTTTTCTTCAATTCATCAGTGGAATGTTTCAATGTCATTTGAGCTTGCTTGCTTTCACTTTCTGCAGTCGCAATTTCTGTCTTGGCAGCTAACGAAAGTAATCACACATGTAAGTACAGGATGAGTCTTTCATGGCATTTTGAAGATATACCTGGAGTGGAGGAATAGCTAGAACAATGCATAGTATTATCTTAGAAATGGAAAAAAACTATATCATAAGCCAGGGCCACAGAGCTACGTTTTGAAATAGCATCATCCACAAGCAGGGGCAAAGAATTACCTTGAAACATTTAATCTTTTCTTACAATTTAGGTAAATAACTAATGAATTATGTGAGAACAAATTCAACATTAAAACTTACTTATGAGTTGGTCAGCTAATGTAGCATCTTGTCCATCAGCATTAGCAGAGAGGCCAGAACTTACAGCTTGGTATCGCTTTTCAGCAGCATTTACAGCATCTGCATCTTTGGTACTTTCTGCCTTGATTTCCTGCAGCTCCGCAATTAATTTATTTAAAGCATCTTCTCTGGATTTCATCGATGTGGAATCCTATAAAATTAATACCAGCCATTTGTAATGGTAATCAAGCAATGGATAATAACATGAAATACATTAAACACAAAGTAAATGGGAGCATTAAAAATAATTAAACCATTATGATTGCACATACTTCATTTTTCTGCTTTGCCAAGCCAGTAATTTTTTTTTGTTCAGCTTTTAGAGTATCCTTCATGTTTTTGATGGCTGTAACCACTTTCGCTTCCGTCTTTTCTCGACTGGTCACCTTTTCCTGAAGCTTGGTAAGCACACCTTCGGATTCCTAAAATACAAACATGAATGTATTATACAACACCCATTTCATTAAACATACACCCTCTTTTAAATTCTTCATTTCCGTTATAAATACATAAATATTGACCTTAAATTGCTACAAGGTTCTTTTTCCCATGTTATTAGTCTACACTAGATAAATCAAACCAGCAAATGTCATTTGGTAAAACCAAGCTATGATTAGAAATATACGTATTGGGGTTAGTTTTTATGAACACATTACTTATAGGTCAAAAAAAACGTAAAATTGTGCACATTATTTGATTATCCATAGAAGTGTATGGATATAAACCTAAGATCAGTGAGAACTACTGATTAACAATTTCCAGACTCACCGCTAAGTTTTCTTTCACCAACTGGTTTATTTTCTTCTCTAGATCTTTGCTCTCCGTGTCCAGAGCTAGAATTTTCTCCTCCATCACCTGAATGTCTTCTCCTGTCTTTGCTAAATCATTTTTGTGCTTTTGTGTAGTTTCCTGAGCAAGAACATACTGATATGCAACACATAGCTTGGTCAAGTGTTCCAATTCTCGCTGAATCTTTTGGTATTCCAGAAAAGCTGCACGCTCTTCTTTCAGTTTGGTGAGGGTAGGTGTGATCTCCTCATCCAAAATCTAAAATAAAAGCAGATAAGTAACATGGAACTCTTGAACGAAATAACACAATCCTGGAAAAATTAGGAGAAAGGTAGTAATAAGAAAATTATCAATACCGCATTAATCTCTCGCAGCTTGGAGTCTTTGGCTTCAACTGTTCGCAATGAGGCTTGTTTCTTTGTTTCGTACATCCTGGTGCCAGCAGCCTCTTCAATCATTGAAAGGATCTGAAATGATACACATAACCCATTATATATTGTTTCCATGAATTAAAATAAACAACATATACTGTAAATAGGATGCTAACCTCAACTGGTTTCATATTAAGCACTTTGGTGATCCTTCCTTGCATAATTAGAAAATGAGGATTGTTCACATTCAGTTGAACTGATTGGAAAAGGTCTTTGACCCGAGAATTGGTTGCAGTGCAGCCATTGATTAGGTATTTATTCTGCCCACCAATGACAATCTATACGAAGACGTTATGTAAAGTAGGCAATAAGATGAACCACATTTAATTTAAAATTAAAATAAACAAACAAATGCGTGATTATTAGCCGTATATTTAGCAAAGCAATGGAAACTGAATCACTGAAAACTTATCAGTATATTATGCATAAATAAAATGCTTTAAAAGTGTTTAAAACAGTTCTCCCCTGCATGATTAAAAACAATTCAAAATTGGATACTAATTGCACTTTTGAAGCTATTGCAATTTACAATGCAAACAATTAATCAGTATGAAATTTAAAAAGTAATATATTAATTATTGCAATAGACGGAAGACTTAGTTTTGCAAATATATAAATATAGGCATACACATAAATTAACGAATTAATAATAATAAAGTGGATGACTGGACTACATTTAATACCTGTCTTGTAACTGTGATTTCATCATATTGATCATACCCTATTGGGCTCTGTTCTTTGTTGAAATTATCAAAGGTGATAGACACAGAAGCTTTGGTAATCCCTGCTTGACCATTCTTATAGACAAGTTCTTGTAAATTGGTAGCCCGTACCTGTAAGAAATATAACATAGGGTACTTAAACTGAAAATTCTTATAAAATTGCTAAAAATCGCCCAATTAACCTACTCGTTTAGGATTAAAATGTGTTAAAATAAATTGAAATGTAATGAATAATTGATATCTTAGCACAGGCCACAAGGAATTACTTAAGTCTGCATAGCCTACTCTGCTCAAGAACTAACTATAACACATACTATTAAATTATGCAACCTTTGCTGCAGTAGTGATAGGTAATGAAACAGTATTCAGTCACTAGATTAAACTTTTTTTAGCTGCAATATTTTATTGGCGGAATGGCAATACGTGGTCAACCAACATTTGGCCAATACGGACATTTTTGAAGTTATACTGTAGCAACACGTTTAGCAGAGTCGATACAATATACAATATCCTACATCCTATATACATAGAAAAATTCACATAAAAATAAGTACTAAGTCAGATCAATATAGAAGTTAATATTACCTGACTCAAATTTGAAATACCCAGAAGAAAGCAAATGGAATCAAGAATATTGGACTTCCCACTTCCATTCAGTCCAGTGATGGCATTGAAGAAAGGATCAAAGCCGCTGACAACCGTTCGCTGCCCGTAAGATTTAAAACCGTCTAACGTTATGGACTTTAGGTACATGATTATAGCGTTCTTGTTAATGACATTAAATCACACTTAAGAGACAAAGTTGAAAACAACAACAAAGACTGAGAAAAGTGACAACCTATATGGTGACAACTGCATTCAACTTGGAAGTTGGAGCTATGGCGGGAAACATTCCGATTAAATGAGCGCGAAATTCAAATAACGGCGCTCATGCTAAAGATTAGTCACCAAAATTTCAAAACCACATATTGGTGGCAGGTTCAGGCGATTTCTTTTCAAAAAAAATATTTTTCTTTATTTATCTATATCTATATAGTAAATTCTTTGAACGATTGTAACCGTGGGTACAACTAATGTGGATTAGCTGGTACTACTATAGCAGCTTGTAGCGTCATGCATATTGCACGAAATTAAAGATATGGATTTCGATAAATATTTTACTGGAGTCATGAAATTTGCCAAATTTTGGTATGAAATCAACTTACAATTAACAATACATGGTCATATAGATTCAGAATTCAAAACAAAGTAATTATAAAAAATCCCTAAAAGTAATTCAGGAATTATTCCTAAAACTGAATAAAAAAGATTTACTATGCTTGAAGTAGCAAATTACAACCAAAAAATGCACGTTTAATAAAATTTTGGAATTTTTAATGAATTAATGGACCATATTCAAATATAATAAAATACGTACTGAAGGCACTAGCAGACGACCAACTAAATAATTAGCAATATCTAAATAATCCACAGTATCTAATAATCACCAGATGGTCTGGCATTCAAATGTTTTTCTCTCATGACTTCGAATCCCAACTTTTCTTGTAAGAGCACTTGCGATTATACGAAAACAGGTTTGAACTGTGAGGCATCTTCCCGAGAGCCAACCGTACTTGTCTCAAAAATAAATATACGCATTAATCAACGACAAACATAGTAGATTTATTACTACTAGAGTGGGACATATTTTTTGCCAGCAATTAGCGCTTGTTAACCGAAATAAAGAGATAAAAAACACTTGGGCACAAGAATTATTATTGATACAAAAAAGACAAATAACTGATTGAATACATGCACACAAGTACGCAAAAGATAACATCAAAACTGCTGACATTGCAGCTACTAAATCACACTTGGGTGTACAAGTATATCATAGGAGTATATTGTTAAAAAATGATCAGTCACATGGACGCCATTTACCAAATGTGGTATTGACTGGGGAATAAATCCTGTACTTCATAATTCCACGTTAGGACTATTTTACTTTAAATTCTCCTAACGTTTCAAAATTTGTAGATTTTATTTTTTATTCTTTTCTTGAATTATGCCACAAATATCAGAAAACGCATGGTTTTATCAAGACCTCAGGAACTGAAAAGTTAAAAGAGCAATCTTTTCAAGGAAAAGACTAAAACCAATCAAAGAAAATTCAGAGAACTGAAATAATCTTCGAAATTACAGTGTGAAACTTGTCATGGAAGCAGCTACAAATACAAGCATCAGTTGCTGTTGTTGTACTTTTATCAATGTGCACTGTCACGCACTTTTCCTGCAAAGTATTAGATTTTTAAATAATAATTTTTATATTGATAACATGTCGATTGGTAGCACTATCTGGTAAGCCAATACTAAATTAGGGACGCCGTAATTCATAAATCAGCCAACTTTGGTTCAATAAAAGCTGACTTCACACACTCAAGAATCTGTAAGTAGCAGCAATAATTATCAGATGGTTATGAACATTGCATGAAACCAAACGAAATGTTTAGAATAAACCTTCGAAAAAAGTTTAACAAAATATTGGAAATATAATGATACTTAAAATTTTAGGTTATATTTTTTTTCATTCTTGCAAGGAAATACAGATATTTGTTTGGAACGGAATTTACAAAAGAAAATGTACAATGTGGCACTAAATGAAGGAAATTGTGCTTAAAGCAATGGTGATAGGATATAATAAATCACGAAACCTGCCGTGACGACACAAACAATGAAAGCAGAATGGGTACATGGTGTAGTCAATCACTGTCTAGAATTTGCAACCAAGTTTGTCATGCAGAAACCATGGCATTTGTTTACAAATGTTGTTTAAATTATCTGATAATTAGAAAGGAAAAAACTGATTCAATCTGGAGATGAAGAGAGGAAATAAAAACACTTGAAAATTGAGACATGTTTTATAAGTAAATGGCAAAAACATTTGCAAAATTTGGGGTAAAGATTTTCAAGCACAAATTATAATGGTTTGCATTCATGATGAACTTGGCCATATTCAATGACTAGCTTCTCTAAATTCAAACAAATTGATATAGCTGAGTTGGATGCAGAATTGCAAGAAGCAATGGTGTGGAAAGGAAACGATCTTCAAGAGCAAATACACAAATATACCAAACACTGACAATAACAGTCTTGTTTGAATAGTTTCTCTGTCACTAATAAACTGACAAAAGTGGTAAACGAAATGCGAAGGGGGATAAGTAATTACAATTTTAGGTTTCTCACAAAAATGTGTGTCCATGTTAAGCAGCAAATGCAACATCGAAGCATTTTCCCAGTTGTGTAGAACATCCCAAAATTTTAAGATTTTAAGACCACAAATGAGAATGTTTCAAAATTCACCTGCCACAAGGTCAATCTACGAAAAGAGATTGAAAACCGTTGAAAAAAAACATTCGAATTCAGCAGAAAAGTGCTACTGTAGAAAAATACTTATGGCAACTTCTGTTGCAGATGTAAAAAATATTCAGTAGCACGAAACAATACAAACAAAAACGGCCACAGTATGCATAATAGCAATATTGACGCCAGTGAAAACATTCCTCTCCTTCCATGAGTTGTGCTGCATCATGCCTTTCACTTCAGAAAAATGTTTCAAAACATGTAGGAATTACCATAGAAAAATGCGTTCACAGATACTTTGTGCAGCTGAAAAGTATTCCAAATTTGTGCTTGGCCAAGAAAAAGTGTCAAGGTTGAGAAAACACGGTGTAACAAAAATACACAAACACAAAGTATGTGATAGTTTCAACAGCGACGCAGACGCCTTTTTACTAGTCTGACTATTTGGTGACAATTAGTAGGCGCCATCCAACGCTCAGCATGACTATGGCGAGAGTGCCTCGATTTGTTTTACGCATCAGTTTCTCCTTTCAGTCGTAACCGGGCAAAGTCTTCAAAAATGATGTCATCATCTTGATCGGCATAGCAGGTGGTACCATCCCTAAAGATAAAAACAAAGCCATTGAAACTGGATCTTTAAAAATCTTACATTTGCAAGAATATTCAATTTTATTGATGTTTATGCATAATAATTTAAACTAATATTACTTACGTATCAAGTTGTATGAGATTGGCGTCCACAGGAGCATTATCGTCATTATTATTTTGCAATGTTTGTGTGGGTCGTTGCAACGGCGGCGGATCATCTTCCGGTTTGGCATGCATCAGAGTGAATGGCAATTCAGCAACTAAGTCCCTGAATCAGATTTTACGTTTCATCAGCACATAAAACGCTTAAAATAATACAAGCCAATAACTATGTCAAATGTTTTTGGAAAAATATAAGCAATCCCTAATACAAATTCAGTCATAGCAGTTGAGATAATTACGTATCTTATCAAGAAATAATTTATGAACACTGCAGAACACAAGTTTTTCTTACCCTCCAAGTGCTCCCAGACATAACTTCACCTTGACTTTGTATTGGACGATGATTCCGAGATTTTCTTTTTGGGATGGATCACCAATTCTAAAAGTTAAATCAGGATATTAAATTTGATTCAAGTACTACGTTCAGATACAAGGAAACTAAGGTCTCATACATTGTGGATGATGCCAAATTGGTGTCTTCATGTTTCAGTTGACCATCAAGTGCAAGTCCTCGCTTGTCTTTGTTGTTAACTAATAGCGGAGTAAGATAGAAAACCTTGGAAAGAGTGAAGCCAGGACCAACAGGGCAGCCCTCTCTGAAATTAGACCAGGAATTTTAATAAAAAAATATATTATAATGATGCACACAATATTTACAAAAATGATTCCAATTTATCCAGAAACTAAATGATTGCTGTACTTGATAAATCCTAATTTAAAAAAAAACATGATTGTCACTTGATAATGGATATAATTGAGGAAGATTTATCAGCCAGAGTAACAGTTCAAAACAACTAAATTTCTCAAGATTTCATTGGTAAAAAATAGCCTACTCGCTATCCAATTCTGCCACTGTACATTTATACTGCGCTGTCGAGAAGAGACAAATATCAGCAAATTGGCGTACTGAAAACAAAAATGGACAAAAAGCAAGTTAGCTTCAATCATGAAGTTAACGTAGCACAATACATAACGTAGACATCGTAGATTGCCCTTCACCTGATGCTTTAATTTTTTTTACGGTTCTATTTGAATTGTTGGCAATGTGAACATTGATTCCTATGTTTTCGCCATGATGATATAACTAAATAGATAAAAGAGCTCATGATTTAGAACTGTTTATAGTATTCAAAATGCCTAACAGGGCTTCTGATTATGTAAGCAAAATACTATATACCTCTTTGTCTAACGAAGCTTCCAGATGGAGCTTATTGGGGCTCATCATGAACTCCTTGCTGACCTCCACACTAGGTTGTTCACCAGGCTTGCTGGGTGCATACATGATTTTACGGATGGCTAGACGGACGGAGTTCCTAAAGAAAAAAACGGTTCCATTATCGCAGATGTGCAAAGAAGCCAGGTTTTGTGACAATTATTTTCAACGCATATTGACCTTTTGTGAGGTTTATCATCCGGATTGTCTGCAACAAAGGCTTTTAGTTCATAATCAACTCCACAAGGCTAGAACGAACAAGTTTATTGTGAGAACTTTCAAAACAAAGTTTAGCAGCACCATAAGACCAAAAAGCAAAACATTTCTTGGTTCCAAATCAATTGCCTAACAAATACATGTAACTAGTAAAATAAAATCACTTATGCCGACGCACCTTCCCTGTATCACCAGGTGCAGGCTGAAGTGTAACTGATGCAGGACAGTGTGGCGGAAGCTGTAAAATAAATTTCAAGGTGAGCAAGTTACATATATAACAAAATGCAGGTAATGATATCAGTTGGAAACCTTTTTAAAATCCATGCAACCCACCTCAAAAAAGAAGGGAAATGCGTGCGGCCCAAGTTTTTTGAGCAGCCTCTCTTGAAGCCTTGTCAGTGCTCGCTTTGGCTCCCCTTCGACCGGGTAAATTTGTTCAGAGGCAAGGTAGAGATCCTTGCGGAATGTGAGACCCAAGACATCCAAGTCCTCACGGCCATAGCGAAACGCTGCTAGGACGTGTCCAAACACTTTGCGTTCCTTGACATAATCTGGATCCACAAGGACAACGCCATCTGTATCCAAAATGGAGAATTGAACTCAGCATTAAAAACATTCACGGATTTGTTACATGCACTTTGAAATCATTTTACATAGATGTCCCATTACAGAAAACAAGTAAAGCAATGACTCATACGAAATAAATTACTTAATAAAGCAGCAATATTTCAATTATAAATTAAAAATAATGCGCTTAATTACCAAGAAATAAGTAACGAGTAATTTTAAAACTAAATGCCAAATACACTCAGATGAGGTGGTAAAAGCTTAATTAATGGAATCACATTGATATCAACTTACAAAATGTGATCAATTTTTCATTTGGGATATGTAATTATGGTATATTATCAAAATATTGGACATGTATTCTGTAAATGCTGTGTAATCCACTTACCGATTGGATCCACATGGGAAATATGATCAACGAAATCACGTTTTCCAAGATAGACTGTTATCTGTTAACACGAAATGCAGTAATTAACTCGATTCAAGTCGCTTAATCGAACAATGATTTGAGATTATGCTATTTTCTTAAATTTAAGGTTCAACTTACTTTGCCATTTGGAGAGCTCTTCTTGAAAACTCTGAAATATAAACGAAAAAGATAATTGAATACAGAGTGCACATCCATACTATTACTGTGTCTAACTGGATTTCTTAAAGACCATTCAAGATTCATCTGCTCAATGATCGTAAATTCAGCTGTGGAAGTCAATAAATTGAAAAGGTCAGACAGACAATTCAGAAATGATAATACTAAAGTAAAGGTAGTCTAGGCTATATCACCAAAGATAGCACAACACAACTACAATGTGCGTGTACCTGGACAAGGTTTTAGAAACAACATTTTGACAGAATTTAAAGTATTACTAGTTAATTGAAAGTCGAACGTGCTGATTAATTGGAGCTTTAATAAATTGACACTGTTTAGCTTATGTTGTCAACACCGCATCAAAAATACATTAATTACATTTTGAAACTGCTAATCACCAAATTTCCTCTGAGAGGCATTACCCTAATTTAAGTCTCATGACTTAACATGCAAACTCTTCAATTAAGCATTAAAATAAGTCTCTAAAGGGCCGCATTTTGATAAGCATTGAAAGAGAGCTATTTGAGACGTTCTTTATTCCACTTCACATAGGCCTAAGTATGTTTCACTTCTCTACATTTGTAGGAAAAAAATTCTCATTACAATGAATGTGGGTCATATGCTTTCAAGGTACAAGATGGCAAAACAGGAACTACCCTGGCAACTTGTCCTTGCATCGTTCAGCAATGCAAATCGATAACAAATCAACCGAAAATCACTGTCGCAGTTTTACTAACCGCACACATAACATTGATGCACTCGCAACATCTGGATACTATTTTTATGCAACAATTTGATTGAATAATGCAATTAAAATTTTAACAAATATATGAAACAATAGCAGTCGCATAAAATTCAGAATTGTCACGTAATCCATGCTCACGCCTGCGTTTGATTTTGATTTACGAAGCATTGACGTCTGTGCATACCAAAGCGCTAGCTTGCAATAGGTTGCCAAACCATGACGGATTAAGTACCGACTATTCTCAGCTCACACATCAGTAACCAACATACATGTTCACTGTACATGTAAAACCAGAACGAAAAGAAGCCAACACCCTATTGAAATAACCGCTAAATTAAAGAGCCACGCAATGAGAAATTCGTAATACATTTTAAAAAGGATACTGAAACAAAAGAAACCGAATAAATCACCTTGAAATGGGCATTATCCTAGTATCCTCAAGCTGAAAGGCAAAACAGGATGTTCAAAGCAAAAGCACAGCCACCATCACGACACGTCCGAACAATGCACACTACGCGATTAAAACTTGCGTGGGAATTTCTTAGAATGAACTTGGATTGCCTAAATAAGGCCACAAAAAGTGGCTGACTGCATGGCTGCGTCGGTCAGGTCGCTTGACCTCTTTACGAAAGTGTACACTGTGTGAAGGAGGTACATGTACGCCGAGTAGCACGGGCGAGTAACCATTTCAAATCAAGCTGTAACTGCCTTAATTGCAATTAAGACCGAGCCAAAAGGATGCCCACCAAGTAAAAAAAATTCTCCCAAAATTTTACTTCAAATACTGCCAATTAATTAGGGTCGGCGTTATATTTTTACAACTTGAAAATGCCCCGTGTATTTATAAAACAAATAATAATAAAAAAACGTTATGTGACCTTCGAAAACAGGTGTTTCCCTGCTTTCTAGTTTATTTTATTTCTATGAATAAACGAGACATTTTTAATTGCACAAAATATAACGCAGACCTTAGCCAACGACCAATTCTACAAGAGAAAAAATTAATTTGGCAATTATAACAAGTCAAGTAGCCTATTCCCTATTTCGAGTAGTTTTCTTACCCACTTGAAAGCATTATTTAGAACCGGGTAACAACCATTTAAAGAAGGTAATTAACCCTTCCAGCTAGGGTATCTCGAGTAACGATACCAAATCGTGCAATCGTACCAAAACTGTAAACATAAAATGCCTACATGTATTATTAATTCTATTTACAACACCAGCCAAGAGTTGTGTGAAATAGTTGGCGTGTCCCGCGTAAATGTAATTTTTCTCGTAACATTACTCAGGTCAAACGTCAAAGGTCAGTCGCCACGAAAGAATTCAACACCACATACGAACAATGCAACAATGGAACAAAACAACGAGCAAAACAAAAGCGAATAACGTCAAAACATAGTCAACCTCGCATTCTGAAGCAAAACGTGCAATTATTCACGAGCAAATGAATGCGTGCAGTAAGGAAATGCGGTCGGATGACTAGGCCAATGGAGGGCTGCACACTGTCAAAGCAGTACATAAAGTACAGTGTACATGTATGTCATATCAAGTACGAATATAATGCAATGCGAGTTTTAAACTATGGCTTTCAACCACAACAAACTGAAAGCATTTCGAACTAAGCAGCGAAGTATGAACATTTAAGGGCCATGTTGTAGCCGCGCATGTTGTTAACTAAAATGTGCTTTGAATTTTTGGCGCTACTGCCACAACTTACAAGAGGCACATTTGCTCCCAAAAACGCTGACATGCCCTTTATTTGCTTGCAAGCTGGACAAAATGCAGTGCATGCAACTGCTTCGAATACCAGTCCCTGAATTGTGAGAACGCGTAACCGACACGTGGCAGCCTACAGACCAATCACGTCCCATCTTTTGAGATTTGCTTTTTGGATCGCCTAAAACTTCGAATGTCGCCCCGAAATTCAAGAATAGATTTCGGCTTAAACCGATCGATGCCATGTGAATTTTACGGATAGAAACGTATTTTCAAGAAAGAAACATCGTTTGCATCCATGCACTTTCAAACAATTGCTCAGTCGAGCGCGTGCTTTCTGGGAAACATCATTCACTGCATCTTACTGTACCCTCTGTCAGGCTCTGTGCGCTAGCTCAAGCCTGCAACCCCCCTATGGTCTCTGGATACTGCATCCAAATCCAATTATAACCGAAACCTTCCGTAAAACAGATCCCCCTCAGGTTTACAGTAAATGAGGCAGCGCATGCAACGTGTGCAAACTACAGTATTCATGCAGCCTCCAGGAGTGCCAGCAATTAACTGATCGCATCACCTCATCGGAGGACATTACTTAGTGATAAGCATTTATATTGGTTATCTTCGTTACAGAGAACCAAAAAAAAAAAAACAGCAGCATTGGCAGATGCGAATAATAGATGGAATTTTGCAGAACAACAAATCATGAAATGTTTTTTTCGACAGAGTTTATGCCCGCAAAATAGTATTGAGTACACTCATACCTCACTTTACAGCCACTCTTTAAACGGTAGTTCGCTATAACGGCCTTTTTGTTTTATGTCCGTTTCATTTTAGGGCAAATGGTGTTTCATTATGCGGCCAAAAATAATGAAATCGTATATTTTTTAACACAAATAGGCCTACGTGAAATTGCATTGGATAAAAGTGATAAAAGCTAAGGTCTTTGACAGCAATGGTGTCATGAAAATTACTGTTTTTTTTGCTTTTTTTAGAACTATGTAACGGTAGACTAGTTATAATTTAAGTGATTTTCTAATTTTTTTAAACGTCATTTAGAACGTATTTTGTCATTTCTATAGGTTTGTATGAAAACATGTTTCATAATACAGCATTTAGCTTTGCAATTGACTTTCCAGGAACCTATCTAGGCCATAAAGTGATTGCTACTTCGTTCTACTGCCCTTTTTCTGAGACATTTTCTGTTACTTTTACACTTAGACCCTTCCTAAACTAATTTCACATATTTTTTGTTCTTGCAAAAAATACCGCAATCGCTTCTCTGTGCATTTTAAATTTCTTAGTTGCGCAGGTGCCATGTGAGCAGTTGTCGGGCCAGGATAGCTGGGTTGACCGTTGGGTTGGCGTTTCACAGTAATGGCAGCAAACGAAACGTAACGGAAATTAAGAAGAAAAAAAAGTTTCTTCGCATTGACCATGATCCTGCTAAACTTAAGATGTGTGGCCCGTTGGTCCGCATGATGCCGGTATCAACACCTCGCTAGGCGTCTATTTGCTTTCCACTTGGTTTCACGCCATTCAATTAAGGAAAAAGCAGATATCACAATCGTAAAGCGCCACGACAGCATAACATTTTAATTAAGGTGTTGGGAATGTTAGATTTCCATCGATTTTTTGCCGCGCATCCAATCGCGCAGTTCCTTTTTGACCAGGCAAAACCTGAGGAGACCTCCTCCGAGAACCTAGCTACGGCTGGATTTTCAATTGATTAAATCCGGAATGCCGTTGGCAAGCACAATATGGTAGTCCCAATAGGTTTTTATGGGTTTTATCTTCAGCAGAAGGTTGAGATGCGCAGCGGGGATTTGCGGCTTGCAGCACCCAAAGCTGTTTGAATAGAAAAGTGCACATCAGAGAAGGTCCACCATCATACGCCTCAATTTCCAAACTGAAAATTGTTTTCCGGTCGAACGAGACGACAAAGGAAAAAAGCACAGCAAAAGCAAACCACTGCTTACTGACGTCACGGCCGGTTTATCGCAATTTCAAAGATGTTGCAAAATTCATCAGAGTTGTAATTGCATAAATTAATCCGGGTTTCCTGGCGCATTACACAGAAGACAAGGTGACGTACACAGTTTCATGTACAACTGCAATGGACTTGCTTTGCTAGGAGGGTGAAGCCACGATTAAAAAGCCGGAATATGAGAAGGATTATACGTTTTTCCAGCAACAAGCTCGAAACGCTACTTCTAATATTTATTCGCTGAATTATTTCCCTTTGCTTTCATCGACCGCGCACACGTGAGGTTGCGACTAACTCCCATGGAAAGGAAATTACGTTTACGGCAAATATGCAGATCAGAAAATTCCCTCATCGGATTTTAAGTTGCAAAACCTCGCAGCAGACGAAGGAACCGGCGCATACACAATTACATTATCTTCACTTGGAAGCTCGGATATTTTGCCCTCCCCAAGTAGCCAATTTATTTTTGCATTAAAAGGTGGCATCCGTTAAACTAAGAGATGAGAGGAATAAATTGACGGAACGAACAGGAAAGGGAAATAAAAAAAATTGCGAGGAAAAAACAACAACTAGAACTGCGTCATATTCAGTTTTATACTGGACGATTAAATTAGATTTAATCACTTCTCTCCAGTTTATTTTATCAAAATGGGTTTTGGTGGTAGATAACATCCATCGGGTATTCTTGCAATACGCTGGAGTTATTCCACTTTGTTCTTCATCGACAACGAGTTCAGGTTGTTTTTCCTTCCATTTTCTCTTATCATGACACGCGATGATTTTATAAGAAAAAAAATCTTAAAATCACGCGTAACACTGGCATTCCCCGAAGGATCATTTTAAATGACATTGCAGATGACAATGTCAGCATATTTAACTTATAACTCGGTTTGGGTTGTGCAACTGAAATGAAAGCGATTTGTTTTAGTAATAAATGTAAACGACTCCTGATTACTTGTTATAAAAATATTCCACAAAATCAGACAAATGAGTACATTTCTACAGCGATTTATGAAAAAAAAATGTTTTGTTTTTTTCGCCTGCAGTCTAAATCAAATAAATTTAACCTGTTTAAGCTGTAAACACGATTGACCTTAAAGTCGCAATTAAGTGGGAAGAAATCGGTGACAAGTCGCGACGACCTAGAAGTTACACAATTGACACCACCCATAATCGAATAGGGCATACTGGAATTGTGCTTCACCTGTTTAATCCGGACTTGGTACCACATGTGTAGACACAACGCAAGCCATTTGAGTCAAGTTGCACTGCTATCATTGCAAAACGCGCACTGTCTAGACTAGAACCGAACTGAACTTTTCTCGCAAACTTGGATTGACATTCACAACGACAGATATTTGTATATGAGCATGGTAATTTATTACAAAAAAATCTGTCTAGTGTGAGGGTGAGGGGGAAGAGAAATCAGGTGTTTTTAAAAGCTATACAGAAAGGTTTTATCAATGTGAAAAACGAATCCAACAGCTGCCTATGTCGTCTGGACAACAATAACTCCGGTTGCAGACGTTTGCCGTGGCAGCAGTTGAATAGTGAAATAGCTCAAACAATGGAATCCAATGATGAGTAATTCAGCCGTGATGCAGGCAGCATGTAAATGCTAGATAAACATCTCGAGCAAAGGCACTTCTTTAGGCCACAATCGTGTTTTGGACCTTTATTGGATTCGAGGTAAATGTGAATGTTAAGTCAACGTCACTGGGCGTGCAACTAATCAGCAATGGAGAATATTTGCAATTAAAAGCTATATGCAAGGGAAGAATTTTAAGTAAATGTACGTGTAGCGTACTTGCAAATTGCAACAACGTTACTATATTCGATGACATCTACACGTATATGTATGTATCCACGCTGAATTGTGATATAAGCCTATATGTACTAAAGTATAGTTTTTTAAATACAGTGCACTTTGTAAGCGTGTATAGTCTTCATTAACTGAGTTTGTTTATATTATTCAATTAAAAATGAGTTCAATGAAATAAAGATTGTGAATAAAAGATTACGAATGAATTAATAAGAATAAAATTATTAAAATAAGAATACAATTATCCTCCATCTCCCAAGAACAACAAATAAATTTAAAAAATCAGTTTACTTCACTAACGATGTGTACAAAGTTTACACGACAGCTTTTGAGTTAAGCGAATAAACCAGTTTTCCAAAAAAAGTTTCTTGTCTTTGTAATAAACAATAAACAGACGAAACGTATCATTAAAAATAACCATAGATAAATTGCATTCAATTACCATTCTATTACACTACTTGTGATCCGCAAAATAACCCCATTAGATAAATTCGAATACACTTGCAGTCATAAACATTGACACACGTGTACAGGCAATAAAAAAATAGGCACTACATGCCTCATACATCGACGAAAAATTTCAACAGGATTTAACCTAACGAATATATCTAATCTTTGAAACAATAAAGATGCGCATCGACTTCAACTTAATAAAGCAGCTGGATCAAGTCTCCAATTTCTAATGATTGACGTACCAATAGCAGATTTCTATCCAATCCATAACGCAATGGTCTCGTCGAGTAGAAGATGCTCTACTCCCATGGCACTTTCGCAGCTGTCAAGGGCGCTTAGGATATTTCAGTCGTGTGACATAATTAAGTTGCACCCAATATAATATTGCAAACCTGGCAACAAATAAACAACAAGGATAGCGGATGTGTTGCTTCCCGTGATCATCCTGCTTAATCCTGATGTCATATTTTTACAGTATTAAACGGAATGTCAAACCCAGAAGCCAAAGTTGGAGCATCTGACTTTTATAATCTCATTTCCCAAAAAAAGGTTTGATTAACTCCGATTAATTTGGCGATTAACGCATCCTCGTAGATATTATTTCCCACCGGCTGCACTAACGCAGCTTCTATAATCGGTGATGTTTGGGAAGGAGACACTTTGGGATCTAAACACGTAATCACAATAAATACAAAGCTTGATGGGATTCAGCTGTAAATTCCGCTAGAAACTGGTTGTGGATTCGCCCAGCGTCTCATGATGCCCCATGATGTGCTCTGAATTATGGTATCGCCCACACAGAAGGATGAATCTTATCGACGGATTAACACGGTATGGATGGAGACCAGCCAAATTTTAGCTGTTGAATCCTGGCATTTAATGGATTGACGAACACGTGGTTGAAAGGTGTGAGAAATTAGAAAAAAAAACACGTCATTTTGTAGGCTCTTCAAGTTACCTTTGACCTTTAGGCAAGTACACCCTACCTCCACTTAACTCGCAGGTGCCAGGCAACCAACTTGACCTTAGAACTAGTTTCCATCAGGTTTGGCTTGACGGGGCGAGTTTATTGAACTCCCAAAAATTCCAAGTTACGCAGTTTCCATAAACGCCACAACGTAAAACCGCACCTGTCAGATCGCAGACGCCTTTGATTTATCCCTAGGGGATTTTCATCCCATCTTGTATTTTTATTTTACGAAAATATGGATTGTCTTTTGGATGCTTTTGCCTTTATCGAACGTGCGTGGTCAAAAGAACAAGCTGCCAAATAAATGTTGATGGTGGCAGACCATAAATACACTGCCATCTATCAATAGAAGAGGTTCCTTTTGGCCAGATCATTAATCCTTAGCAGACCCAGCCTTTCAATTTAACCAATTTCGCGCGACTAATAGCGAAAATTACTTACGCTCCCGGTGGTCGCTTACTGGGAACATTAATCTCCTTATCGCTTTTAATTTTTCGAAGTTTCACTTTCTGGCACACGCGTTCCAAAAATCCCATTGCTGACGAGGGCGTCCAAAGAGGCTACTGTGTCGATGAATAATCGAACGTCTTTGGCTAATTCACTGGTCCAAAAAAGCTGGCAAAGGCGAAAAACGCGCGATTTCAACAGCTCTTTAATCCACACCCACGCAGCCAAAGTCGACGTTCCTCGTTGTCAAAGTGCTTTACGGATGTATCATCCTAGTAAAACATTTCCGCTCTGAACTCTGAGATCGGGGACGGTGACGGCGATGATGAAACTGCTGCCATAGATCGCGATTACAACCGCCGCAATAAAACCGACTTGGAGGCAATGCCGATAGCTACAAAACCCAAAGTCAAGCAGCCCAGATTCGTCTAAGTATTTCGCTGGATGAAGCCCGCCGTTTTAATCGACCAACAGCTGGCTGTCATCTGCGTTCAACGTACTCCAGGGGCCAGGCTCACCTGCTCCTCACTCATTGGTCGTTCCCATTTCAATGCCTGCTAAACCACACCTAGATTTTCCATTTGCTACTTTACTGCGCTGATCAAGGAAAACGAGAATCGAGATCCGAAATAGTGCAGAGCAGTGCTATAGTGCCCCAAGAATCCAAGAGGCTGCCATTGGATGAGGTAATCTTTGGTGGAGGAAATCTTTAAACGAAACTACCGAAGCTACATGCAAACCCACTTATCTAAATCCGAGCCCGTTCGGATTCATACTATTGGTCTTTTCTCTTGCATGCCATCACACGTTGGAATTCTCTTCCAACCGATAGCCCTAAGCTAACAGAAATTCAGTTTGGCAAAGATGATGGTGACCATAAAGTTCAACAATAAAAAAACGACATTGGCTGATGGATTATAGGGCCTACCCTTACCACATGACAAGTTTTTGGTGACACTAAGATACTGAGTTGCACTGAATTGCAATAATAGACAGGCAAGAACGTTATCCGAATGATTCAGGTCTCGAATAAGACCGAAAAAACAAACAAACTCGAGTTTGGGGCATGAAATTGTAAAGGCAAGTACACGTACTGGAGACGGAGTTAAAAGAACATGTCATTCCAATCCAGTTATGGAACTCTTGAGCTCATTCGGATCCATACTAGTAACGTCTAATAAATAAGGTACACAATATGTCACATTTTCCCCAACAACATGGCAGATATGAGTTAAAATGAAGTCCTTGGTGTACAGTGTGAGAAAATTGAGAGCCACTAAAAGGAGTCGTCTGCATGAGAGGAAACATTTCGATTATGACGTACATGTATACATTGTGAGGAAATATCAGCAATATGGCAACAACTGGTAGGTAAAATCTAATTTTACAGTTGAATAGCGAATGACATGTAAAGGTCCTTAAAACATATCGCGCATAAGATTTAACAGTTACAGAAAGAACAAACAAACCAATTAGAAGGTTGAAAAGAAAAGGCAATTTATTGTAATGGATGCATTTCACTGCATGTACATTTTAGATATCGCACACCAAGATCCAATTGACCAGTCATAACTAGCAAGTATGCAGCCATGCATTTCACGATTGCATTACAGGAAAGCTCTCGGCAACGTATAGTTATCTCTAATTCATATAATAATTCATTCTGTAATAAACAAGCATTAACAGGAACATTGAGCAACTACCCTTGCCTGAAAAGTGGACAAACTCTGACCCCACTTTGCGCCAATTGCGCTTAATGCACCTATTATAGCTTGAGTACATATACATATGTCATATTTACTCGAAAATAAGTCGCAACTCCTAGTATTAAGGGTGACATTTTGAAAAATGTGCTTACATGTCACTTCCTTTTCAATGACTCTCCCTGTATTTACGATGCATGTTTTAGTTTGATTGGTATCGCAGGGGTGGGCAAGCTATTTTTCAAAGTAGCCACAAATGTGGCGAAAGAGAAAAACTCGACTCACCACGTAAAAATTAATACATTTTGCTCAGTCGAAGATTTTAACTTAAAATTTATTTTAAAAAAAACAAAAAAAAAAAAAAAACTAAACAAGTAAAGTAGTGGACATCGACAAATGTAAAATACTTTAATGCAAAATTTAAGTCCTTTTTTCAGAAAAGAAACTTTAGAAACTGAAGAAACTTTTCAGAACTGAATACTCATCTTAACTCCACATCCAAACATCCATCAGTAATTCTTGGACATTAAAAAATGCATTACAACGTAATGTGGTTTTTGACAATTTTAGCTCCAAGATTTCCTGAACATTTCGTGTCACGTGCTTTTTTGATCTCGATTGTTTTTACTAAACAAATCTGAATCAATGAGTTCGTCTGCTTTCCTCACAGCACTACACTCAGTGATGCTGGTAATATTGCGAATCACCCCGTGACAAGTATCCATTTTTTGGGGGATCAAAAATACAAGAAAAGACAAATGCAAAAATTCAAGCTAGACTACTACTTAAATCCTGTATGGGACTTTTTAATTTTCATAAAAACTATCGCAGGAAGTTGTGGAAACTGCCAAACGTTGCGAACAACAAGAAACCACGGTACAAATCAAACAGGTTATGCTTAGATCACATATTAAGCAGTTAGTTAGGATAATTTATCGAGGCGTTTTTAAAAAAGTTTTGCTAGTGACTTTTGGTACGTGCGACATCCCTTCCACGACATAATAATATATACGTGGAACCAGGAAATGTAAACGTCAATAATTATGTGGTTACATCCGTGACCGAAAATATGTTTGCACACTACAGAGCAAGTTACATATATATGACGGCAGTATTACGTCATTTGTAGGTTGTTTCTTCGAAAGGACGTCATGTAATGCAAATTCCCAACAATTTAATAATCTGTTGAAAAACGTCATTTGTCGGTATTTTCTATGTAATGCTTGAAAGAACTGACGCTAACAACGTCACCAATTAAATGACCGGACCGAAGATCGGAACAACCGGTTAAAACGACATCAATAACAGCAATATCTGCTTTCATGCGTGGTAGATTGAAATGCCAAACGACTTATAAGTTATAAAGCTCTTTCCAGATGGTCTAAGCGCTCAACAGATTTAATGGTTTGACAGCAATTAAATAACTCTTGAAAGAGGATATGAAAGAAATTTGCAATTAAAAAATGAAGTAAAAGTGCACACATTATATAACCTGAACCTCAATGCTATACATGTGCAGTACGTCAGTTTCTAAAATACATATAAAATGTATATAAGGCGACGTACAAATGGAACGACCCCCATCTATACTGGTGGCCTACGAACACGATTACTCTATCCAATTTCAAAGTATATACTGGTAGTCAATTCTGATTGATGAAATCTAATGAATGCGTATACATGTGTCAAACTCAAACGAACATTCATCCATAAACTACTAGAACATCTATTGTAAGCTTTGAAATAGTCAATGCTATACCTGCCTTACATGATCAGATGTGCATGTGCACAATACAGTTCATTGATTCGCGTTTCAAAGAGCAGCAATTTATGATGGTTATTATAAATTCATAGATGTAAAACAATCGAGGCCCACACCCCTGTACATCGCAGCCAATTGATGTGTTCGAAAAGTCCATTTTCTATAGAGCACCAACATGGCGACGTTGCGTGCATAAAGAAATTACGCACATTTAGTACCGCACTAAAAATTCGACACGGTTCTTACGCAATGGGCCGTGAAACGTTTTTTTTCCCATTTCGTGTAACAATTTTATGGGGTTAACGGTGGCCGTTTTTAAGTTATTAATTTCTAGACTGCCGAATTGATAATCTTTTCGGAGACAAGCAATAATCCAGTGGTAAAAGATAATGAAAGACCTTAAAAGACGCGGAAAGCTGATTTCGATTTTTGTGAGTTAGTCAAAGAAGTCAAAGAAGATAACTACGAAAGAAAAAAATTGTTTAAACTCAAACATTTCCACAATATTCGCGTATTCGTCAGGTTGAACATACTGTATAATCTTTTAGTAGCGCCTACCGTTTCTGCAAAGCTTGTAAATGATATATGAAACTAGCTTCCGTGAAGGAATCTACGCAAACAAAGATGACATTTTGAAACCAGTGCAGACTGTTCGTGTAACTACCCTACTATAGATGAAAGAATGGCACGCACACAGGATGCCTGGATGCGTATGCCAAGAGGCAGACATTCATAAGTATTACAGCTATATTTGTATAAGTACGTTGCTTATACATCTACTACATAAGCTTATTTTGCAACGCACACATGCGCAGGTTTGCATAATTCAAGATAACAAAGCTTTGCAAAGGCATACATCAGTAAAAATCTGTAGGACCATTAGGCACGAACACGTATTCGCCATTTCGAAGGGGAAAATGGCACCATCTGGTAATTAAATGGTATCCCCTTTAGACATATTTCTAAACTGAATGGCAGGCAGGGACTTGTGAACTTCCCCGAGTAATTAGTATTATGCCAAGCACTAAATGACAATGATCATTAGCGTGTATAGTAAGCATAAAGAAGACCGTGACGTCCCTTGAACAGCGACTAACGCTAATAAGGCCAATCATTAGTGTTTGTGTTGGTGTTCCAATCTGAAGCAGTTTCTCTCTTGATATCTCAATTCCTATTTGGACGAATTTAATTGGAACGGCTTATACGATTCTTGAGATGGGAATACGTGGACAATCTCAATTGTCATCGCTGCTAATCTATGATGCAGCTTTTCACATAATATATAATGTGAGAAAACCTATTGTAATCACTGCGTTATAGATTCCTAAAGTTAAAAGTGGAATTAGGAGATTCGAAGCAAACAAAACAAGCAGCATCTACAACTTGAGGGCTACTCAAAAGTCATGAAATGGAAAAATAAAACCATTTACATCATATCGATAATTCTGAGGAAACAATACATTTAGAATCTGACAATTATGGCTGTATAAATTGGGCAAAGCATCACTTTACAAAGTTTGATTTTTTAAATAATTAAAATTATGCTCATATATACATGCAAGTCACAAATCATCCAGTTTCAATACAGATCAGTGGGTCATCCGAATCATGCAATAAAACGGTCATGCTTACATTTAACAGCGACCTAAAATCGGAATTCAAGGGTAATGCTTACGCACTAGCTATTTTAGATACAGGTTCAAGGGTAACCAATTAAGGTTACAGTGTACCACTGAAAGTCAAATAAGGTTTTGATGCTGACCCAAATAAAGGCATTCGTATGATTCTGATTTAGAAAATGCAAGAGTAACCACAAGCTGTTAACGATACAATGATCGTTGTTAACGAGGTCAAAAGGAAGTTTTTACAGTCAAACTATCCCAAATTTCACCCAATTTCCCCACACATACGACATTTTGTATACTTACTGAAAAGGCTACCGGACCTACTTTCGAATGTTTTAATTTCTTTGCTAGTAAAACGAAACAATGTACATGAATAAACGCGATTTATATGTAAACAACAGTTATAGTCTACTAGCTAATTATTTTCCTCCCTATTTTTTCCACAACTGTTCACAGACTAAGTTATTGTACATATGAACTGATGTGGTTTTTTTAGCATATAAGTAGGCTATGTAATTTGTTTTTAATGAGATACAATGCAGATTAATAAAATAATTTAGATACACTGTAGGAGTAAGCCAAGCTTTAATTAGCGATAACAGACATTTTAAACTTTCAATCGCCGAATTTACTGCGCGCAGCATGGTTTAACTACTTGTATGTTAATTAAACCTTTATTTGTATTTGTATTTTTTTACCTGTATTTGTATTTTTCAGGTAACTACAGAAAATCATTCAGAAGGACTAATTTTCCTTCCAAATACGGTAGCTGACATTTCAATTTGCCACAATCATGAATACCACTTTTTTACTTCCGTTACTTTTCTTTCATTTAAAAAATGCTGCCTATAAGGCTATATAATAATCAATAGTATTTCTAAGAGAAAAAAATACTGGAGCCGCCACTGAGCTGCCGACCCACCTAACAAAGCGCACGCCATTAAAGCAGATCCCGTTCTTAACTCATTACATAATTTGCAGCGTTGATCGAATCCGCCAACAGATGGCGCTATGAGTACCGCATCTAAATTCCATGCTATAAATGCCGATGTAAACAAATTCAAAATTACAAATATAAATTGTGCAAGTACGAAGTTTCGATACGTGATTCATGGCATCGTCATTTGAAAGAAAACTGAACAGCCCAAAGGAATTTCACGAGATCAATATTTTTGCAGAGATGCTCCATAATATAACAAAACAGGCCTACAGGCACAGGTAGCCTAAATAGCTTTCAATAGAACTTTCTTAGCAAAATAAAGGGCAAACGGACAATAACAATGACGCACAAATCAATGATAATTAAATATTTACTTTTGCATTCGTCCCTCATTAATAAATTCAACGAATTAAGAAATGGCCAGTTTATAGCTAGATTATCTGAACAAAACGATGGCCTGCTCGGCTCTGTCGGATAACGAAAACAATGGTTCGACCAAAATCATGAAGATGGCAATGGTAATTAGCTTATTTTGTAAAGCAAGCATTAATGGCACAAATTATGAGAAAAATTTGTCGCTAATTTGGTGTCAGTTTTCAAAAAATTACATAATTACATAGAATAGTGATAATGTGAGTTTTATTAAATATTGAAAAGCATAATAAGCTGGTTAAGGGGACGTCCATAAATTACACGTAAACACCACTTCCCCTCCTTCTTCCCCCCCCCCCCTAAATTACGTAACGCTGAACATCAACACCCTTTCCCCATTTCAAAGAACAACTTAAAAAAATATATTTGTCAATTCTTTGTACTGGTTGGTGTACCGGGCTTCCAAAAACAGGGTGCACAAGGCTAATTTTGGGTCTCTCAGCAATTTTCATGAAATGTTTTTTGAAATAGTAATAACGAAAGGAATGGTAAAATCATTTCTCTTTTTGTTGTTTTGAAAAATGATATCATTAACGATGTACATGTATTTGTATCAGTCTATCACACGTGTTGGATTTTTAGTGTGCTTTTTAAAGAAAAATAGGTAAAACCAATTATTAAAGAAACTATTTATACAGTGTATGTAAAATTATAAAAACGCAAAAAAATTAGTGGACTTACACAAATGAGTGCTATAGTTTTCACACAAAATGTGCAAACATTGTCTGAGATACCAAAAAAATGTCGTTATCTCCTTCTTTGGCTTCTGTGCCTCATTTTTGTCCCCGGACCAGGTTATGATGTACCCCAGAAACATCTCATTGTCCTGCCAAGACATTGTGTAGATAGTAAACATTGTCGAGTATACATGTAGGCCTGTATAATGTATTACTTGCATATACTTTAATATTGAGATATATGTTTATATATATTGTGTAAAATAGCGGCTTTAAAATGCTTAAATA
This sequence comes from Rossiulus vilnensis, assembly GCA_034700785.1. Lineage (NCBI taxonomy): Eukaryota > Metazoa > Arthropoda > Diplopoda > Julida > Julidae > Rossiulus > Rossiulus vilnensis. Next base: position 10,949 of record JAQIXS010000744.1, on the reverse strand, counting down.
GATTTCAAAGTATGTACCAAAATTGTTACGTAAAGCTTTGTAACAAAACGCAAACACCCCACCCCCATTGGCGTTATATAATTTATGGACAGCCCTTAATATGCGCCAAAAATAATAAATTCAATACGCATCATAAGATAGTAATCAACAGGTACGAGTATAACTTCACAGCAGTTTTTCGTATCATTATTACTGACGTAAGTTGGACCATTTGTGCTTCTGTAGGCACGTGTCGTTAGCATGGGGTGATTTAGCTATAACTTTCAGAAAGACAGATCCAGCTCTCAGCAGGAAGTCCGTTTAAGAAAACACTACCTGAACCAGAAACTTACAAATCAACTCGAATAACGAATAAATCTGCACGCTCACAGCAGCACTGTTTATAAAACGTTAACACGTAACTTGCATTTGTATATAGGATGTTACTCACCCTGTGCTCGTTGAACAAAGGGCGAAAAGTATAAACTTCAATCTTGGGGTGTTTGTGCTTTGCAGCGTTATCTGCTGCGCAATTGGCCTACTGCATCAGAATTGGAAAATGGAATGCAGATGGTGAACGCGTGCTGAGACGAGTTCTTTCCCCCAAAATACACGCTCGATATTTCGACTCTTGAAATCCAACTGATCAAAAGTTAGTAAATCCCCAAGGGCATTTGCTTATCCAGTATAGATTTTGTGGTGATGCACGTAGCCATGGTTGGGTCTCTTGCACAACCATTGTTTGTAGTTTTGCAGGTTGGCCATGACAGCAGCGTCAGTACCTTCCATTAAGCTAATGAAAGTGGGAGTAAACAAGTTTGGCTAATTACTAATTTAATTTTAAATAATCCGATGCTCATCGATTTAGATTCACAACCCAATTCTTAGCCAACTGAAATACTTTAAACATTATACGTTCTCATTCAGTTAAGTAACAATTCAAGATCGCGCCAAACGACAATGTTTAATTGATGAAGCTAAATGCGTCATCTTATGACGGCAATACAGTACACAAGGTTCCCACCGAAATTATATTTTCAACTTTCTAACTTTTCCAGGTTTTTACCAAAAATCCCTGACTTTATCACAAATGTTTACAGCATAAAATGGAGACAACATTTACCAATTACCGATGTTCTCATTTATTACATATATTTCAGAAGTTATAAGTGGGCAATGGAAAATACGGGAATTTCCTATTATTGCATAAGTGTGACTAGATAGCAGAACATGACCAGATACTTGAGTTTATAATTTAAGGCTGGCATTTTATATGATGAAAATTTCCTTGACGTTTCCAGGATTTTTTCTACGTGTATTTGAGATAATGATGGAAAAACAGCATTTCTCAATCATTTAGAAGTTAAATTAAATAATTACTAAATATAGGCAGTACTGTAGTCAGAATCAGCTTTCATGTACCTGTACAACTGTTCAGTATATGGAAATCACGAAGACACAACTTATCATCATCGCAATGTCATGGCATTCTGAGGCAAAGGAGGTGCGTAGAAAGCACTAATTGTAAAGGCATGTTACGTACTTGCGCCATTAGGTGGTAGGAGCATAACATGCGCGGAAGATAACATTATTTACTGCCAAACACCTAACATTTCAACTTCTCTCTGACAAAGAACGTTGCCAAATTTTCCGACGACAGCCCACAGTCCATCAGATGAATATAATGATGTCTTTCACGCATTAATTTTTACGATGCTTAGGTAATGAGAGACAATGCAATGTGATAAAACGTATAATTTAGAAAGGAAATGAGCCAAGTTTTAACTAGCGATGCTTAAATGGTTTTAACATTTTAGATTGTATTAAAACATACTGTCATTTAAAACATCAGTGTTAAATTAGGGATTATATTTGCTTATGTAGAATTAGTTGGCTATTACCATTTCAACTACAGTTGAAAGACAATCAAGTTTAGATTTTCGAATCTTTATTTTCCGTGTTTTTCCATGTGACATTATCTTTTCGTTTTCGTATCTCGACAATATGAAGGAATTTCAAAGGGTTTTAAGACGGTTTATCAATAAACAGATTTGATAAATAAACATTTCTTTGTTGTTCAGTGAAAATACACGAATTGATAGTCGCTTGGTGGTACTGAGCGTAACGATAAGTGCAGTACAATACTGTATATGCGGGCTTCTGAGCGCCAAGGTGAACTTCGCGAAATGTGGATAATAGTGTGTACACCAAAGTATTCTGGAGTTTCTTATCTGTGCACTAACTAGCATTAATCGTATTTCCATTAATAAATGTCAACATTTGAAAACTCCATTTGCATATTCAATGCGGGCAAAGTAGCTTAAACATTTCAGCTCCTGCAGCTTTAGATACAGCTCAGCGTGGGTATTTTTTCGTATGTACATGTAATGCGCCATCCGAATGCACATCAGCAGCGTCTGGCTAAGTGCTTTGTAATATTTCCATGTTCAATTTAACTCGCGACGTATTCAAATATTTATGAAAAAGTTAGTGCGAATTTCACTCCGGTAAGAAAAATGCATCACTGCAAAAGGTGAACCCACGCGTTTTGCGCAGAAAACATTTTATCAACATACACTACGCAAAGGCCGCGCCGCCAACTGGGTTGCAGCAACCCGATACTGTATACATCTCCACTTGTACATGTACATACACCGTGTAATGAAGAAAATGTTATTGTTATTGCACGAAAAAATAGTTTATCCCGAATTTTCCACATCACTAGACTTGATTTTAGCCATTTTCGAAGTATGTTTTTTGGGTAAGAAATGTCAAAATATGCCCGCTGTACAACTTAATTTAAAATAAAACCAGCATGCAGCTCGGGTAAATCCAATGGGCTAGAATAATTTTTCATATAAAGGTTCTCACGCTCCAAAACAGTCCAATCAGAAAAAACTTATCTCGATATTTTACATACAAAAGCGTCTTGTGGTGTTAAGTGGATGAAATGAGATGATTGGCTCTGCTCATGCACAAATCCAATTTCTCGAAAACGTCTCCTGAAATTCGCGGTACGTGACACGTTCTTGTATTCGAGACGTGCACCGTGATCTCGCGAGACTGGCCAGACTTTCTTTTTAGCGTCAGGTGAGTTTTCAGAAGATTCCGAATACCTGAAGATGCTTTTATTCCTTCTCCCTCGAGCGCATATTTTGTCCCCCAACTAGCGACAAACAACGTTGACATACATATACATATTACAGTGATATATGAATGGACATGCGCTCAAGTCAAATCAAACATTTCATCATCGACAAGAAATGACATTTTACCAAACTTGGATTGCATTTGCGAAACTTTCATTGCAACACCGCTAGTGGCGTTGAACGATTGACGTGCACAATGATTGCTGCGAGCGTCTCTAGTCGTCACGACGTAGAACGTGTCGCGTAGCGCAAAACAAACAAAAACACAAAGTAAATATTGCGAGACGCAAAATATCCGCTGGCCTTCTCGGATACAGTAGCTATTTTAAATAAGCCCAGAAAATGTGACAACCCTTGATTACCGGTGCGTATATAATGAAGTTGATCAACAACCAATTGTGGCACACAGTTCACTCGCATGACAAAATACGCCGTTCAATAAGACGTAACGTCAACATCCAATTATTGAAAAACCAACAAGCGGGCTGCGAGTCTGTCAGGGTGAACAGTATACTGACAGAGGTAGGACAAACCAACTAAGACCAACTTGACGCCCCTCAGCAGAGAAAGGGTTGGTTTTCCAGCGATGGGTTTGTTTATCAGAACCCATCCAGGCGTGCAAGCTCAACCAGCCAATGGAACAAATACGTAAACATGCATGCACACAACACATCCGATAAACGATCACAAAACCCAAACTACTACCGCTGCGATAAGTGTAACCCACGAATGCAGACACTGCATACAGATGTTTCCATATTTCATGTATTTTAGTAGATAAACCTAGTACTCCTAGCAACACATTTCCATAGCTTAAATCTAAATGTTGTCCACGCGCGAAATGTTGCTCAGTTAAGTCTGACACGTGAGATTTTTTTACTATTCATGGCTAAACAACATATCGAATGCATTATCTAAATACACATGAGCTTGATGGCAGTCGCCAATCTCCATGGGAAGCGCGACAACATTATGGGAGAATAGAGTTCATAATACGGTTATTTTTCTAAATTACATTCACCGTACATCCTATACGACACGCGTTCTCTTAAGCATTCACGACATATCGACTTTCATAACGAAAATGGACAATGCTTATAATGCTACGAAGCGAAATCTTCTATTATATTACAAGGATGAGACGACTACGCATTTCTTGAAATGTCATTTCGAACTCCAGTGATGTGGGCGCATGTTTTATTTAATAGTTATAATGCATCGCCATGGAAACTTTCCTCTTTTTCATTTTTTTTCCCTCTTTCAACGTAACTCCTACGGGAAGGCAGAATTCAGAGTTTACGAAATATACGAGAATACAATGTATAAAAAACAACTTAAAATTCGCTCTTTTTTTGTTATCGAGAGCCACGTGTTGGAAGCGTTTGTTGGCCAAATTATCCGTAACCAAGTTCAGGTCAGAATGCATGTAAAGTAGGCTACACTATCGTACTTTATTTTAGCGAAACAATAAGTTGCGGCTTGCTGCGTCGAAAACCCAGACACCAAATTAATAAATATCCAAAAGGCTCTTTTGCTAACGGGTCCAATAAGCTCAGTATACCGGAATTTCCCGATGATGCCATTGAAGTGCAAAGATTCAAACGGCGCCACTCTGCATAGAATTATTTTAGCTATAACAAACTTTCAGTGGTTGCGCGAGCCCTTTACTGCGAGGTATATCAGTCCACTCAAATGATTTCACAATACAATATTCGTTATACTTAAAGTACACGTACAATTTTACCGTACCGTCAAAGCCTTTCCGTTCAACAGTGTGAAAACACTACAAACGCGCTTCAATGAGATTTGGCTTTATGCACCTTTGCAAAAATCGAAGTCATTTACAAACTGTGCATTCATGCGAACGCAAAGATATTTTAACAGTTTTCGAATTCATTCACGTGAATACATCATATGCAATCAGACGAATGCAGTTTCTAAGGAAATATCATCCAGTTTTGGATCAGTTGAGAGAAAATATTGTGGCAAACATTTTGGGATGCCAACAATAGCTGATGTCAACGAAAAAAACAACTTCAGGTTTCCGCCCTTATGGCTCCCCAATGATACCAATCACCTTGCCATATCCAACCATCAGTTTAGTGTCCTTGTTGACTGAAACACGCCCCTTGCGCGCAGAATGAGCACCACAACGCCCTGCATTTATCTTGTTCCTCCCAGAGCAGCGAACGAAACAACTGGATTTATGACAATCATAAGCTTTAGTGGCGGATGCAAACAACATCGGTTTGCAGATCTGCAGAAAGATGACTACAATTTACGAACAGCATTGTCGTGCATGTCCCCACAAAAACACGAGCATTACGTATTCAAAATATCTGCAAAATAAGTTGAAAACTTAGCATACAAAAAGGTGAATAAAGAATTAACAGTGTTTTAATGTCAAGTTTCCAAACTACCAATATGATTACCCCTTTAAGGGTCAACGTTTCAAAAGGACATTGGAATACATGTATTTAAACAAATTTCTGGAAAATTTCTTTAGAAATTCTTTCGATAATTTCAGTTGAAAAACTAACGTGGTTAGAAAAAGGTTCTGCCACCGTTGGCTGCAACAACATTTGCGATATTTGGACAGATGGCTCTAAGCCAGCTGGCATAGATGGCGCCACGACGATGACGAAGAGATAAAAACGTCATCGAATGCATATACATGTAGTACAGTGTACATGCATATTATTATGCGAAACAGTTATATTTACAGGGGATTTTTCTGGAAATAATCCAGACACTATACATGTATGCCATGCAGATATGAAAACTCAATATAACATCGGGTTTTTTAAAGGTTTATTTAAATTTATATATTAAGCAAGCGTGCAAAGCTCAAAGTAAAAGTGTGAACAATAACTCCTCAGATCAGAGGCACAATGCCCATGCTAGGCCTATGCACACATTTTGATTGTGACAAAGTCAGAAGATTAACGCTTTATTCTTCGCAATGTTGCATGCTTATATAATGCAGGCCTCAGACAAGCGTTTTCGTAACGTGATACGCGCAAAATCCCAGAAATTCTGCTACGAACAAAAAAACAGTTCTGCAAGTTTCTGTGACACCCTTTTGCGGCTTTCTCTAAAAGCATCGCAGGATTCGGATTTTATATTCCTGCATGATGTTGCTATCGATATCTTCGACCAAAGCGGTTGGAAATGGGAAGAGATTCCCCAGTCTGCCTTCGACGTTGGAATATTTTTAAGCCCTCCGCTTGGCTGCAAGGCAACGCAGGTGTGCAGAGTGGGAATTCTGCGGCATTGCGCGAGCTGGTTTTATTGGATTACGAGGGTGAACTCGGGAAGAAACGCACGATTAATATATTGGGAGGAAAATCAATATTGTTAAAAATGACTCCAGACGCTCCGAGCCATTTTGGAAGCTGCAGCATCCAGAGTGAAAAACAAAAATGCTTATCAATTCTCACCGTTCACTGCAGACAATCTAAATCGCGGCATGCATTACAGGGTGTTTTACACGGATGCATAAAACATGTACTGCTGTAGATCCTGGACAACCTAGTCTAGCTCCAATTGGCACAAATGGCGAAGAATTGGCCAGAAAGGGTAGCGAATTATTTGCCAGCACCTAGCAGGGCTTTTAAAGGGGACTGCAAGGTATTCATCTCCCTTATTGGGCCCATCAGGCTAGGGTTACCAGATGCACACAAAAAATGAAAAAGGAGGACAATTTACTATGAAATGGACTGAAAAGAAGGATATTTCAACATAATAGAAAAAAGTTCATCGTTTCTTAAACAATGGCTTTGAAAATTATGCAATATCCTTAAAATATACTGTGTGAGTATTAGGGTTTCCATTGACTCCACTTTAAATCTATTTCGCTCCTTGGTTCACTAAGCATCCAACACCGATAAAATGTAAACATTTGTATTACGGGCAGAAATGCAAAATTAAAATTCACGTATATTAAGTAAGCTTTAAAAATACACTCCATTGTCCATTCATCGTCAAAGAACTAAATTCCTCTCTTTCTGATTTTAGGAATAAAACCAGGTTGCAAAATTGGTCGTCATCAATGATAGCATCAAATCCTCATACTAACTAATGGCCATATCCGAATATACCAGGGATGTCCGTTAAACTTGTCTAAATTCGTCATAAAATGCTTTATTTCTTCCGTTGAACCACTTGCTACACGAACAAGCTTTTTCACTGTAAAGGTCACAAATTTGTCTTTAATTCTGTTTCGCAGTAAATGCAAACTTGATTTCAAGATGCTCATAATTTCAAGTACTCCATAATTTGGTGGTCGGCAATCAGTATGGGGACCAAGTAGAAGGTAACCTGGGATTTAGGATATTGCAGAAGGAGTTTCATGGGATCTCAGCAAATGCTTGCACATACACACGTATTGTGCAAAGACACAGAATATAATTGTCTTTTTAAAATATAAAATGCCTCTATAATTTACTTCATTGTTAATATTTCTCATTCATTCCTTCTGAGTTTGCTTAAAAGACGACAAATGTTTTCGCCTTTTGGCATTCCTTTAATTTTTACGCACATTTTCCGAAGAAATTCCCTCTAAAATCCGTGACTTGAGATCTAGATTTTCTAATTATTTGCCATGGGTATCTTTAATTATTATTTCTAAGAAAGCAGGCGATATCGACTTAAAAATGTTCACTTACTAATTCCCATTATTAAATTTAAAAAAGATTTTAAAATACATGCCCTAAAGATGCAGACAACGTATGTACAAGACTTATGTTACCCTAGTGTTTTCTCGAGAAAACAAGGCAGTTTTCAAGTCAGTCGTAAAATTTGAAAGAAATTAATTAATCAAATTGTTGGTGGTGAGTTCATTTCGTAACATCTAAACCTTATGAACACTTATTTCTAGCAAATCAGAATCCATGACGTTATAACATTTTTACACCACTGCTGAAATTCAGTTTTCTTTTACAAAATGAATGTGCTGTAGAAGTTAATTTCGCACTCTCTGTTGCTTCATTCTCTGCTCAATTCGCAATCCACTATTTTTCTAAACATGCTCGATTTATTTCATTTCCCGATGATCCTGTTTGCTGTATGTATTTCAGATACATGCATGGTACTAGGTATTCTTGGTCTCATAAACAGATTCCTTGATGAAATTTTTTTACGTGGGCAATAATAAACGTACAGTTTTCGAAATACTTATGGAAATAGCTCTAAGAGGGTAGAGGTCAACTTCTATTGATATGAGAGGTCGGGAGTAGTCTTTCTTGTGGTAATCGATTATCGATTGGCGGAGGAGCCAACATTTAATATCTAAAATCTAACAAAGAAAACAAACTATCATCTTAATGTTAACCTTCGTTTCAAAAATCGAGTTGATTGATTACGTATCATTACCCACTTAAAATCATAATGGTCATGCTTTGTTGGCGTTCATCAACTTCTGAGTATCCAGAGGGACCGAGCCACATAAAACATTCTAGACGGATCACCGATTTATTCAGATACCGTATTTGCTCAACAAAAGTGCGTAGTAAATATCGTTGTTTTTTGGTGCCGTGTTAGGAACACAACCACAAGCGTGATTCAGAAGATAGTCAGCTGAAGATGTTGTTTGGGGGATACATTCCAGAATCTCAAGATGTTTTCTAGCAGCCATATAGAATTCAGACATTGGCTGAAATGACATATGCTGACAATATTTTCCAAAATTCCACAGATAATCTGTTTAAAAGAAGATTTCCATTTCCGTTCATTTCTCGCACCTTTAACAGATTTAAGGTTGCGTTTTATTCTGATAATGATGACCACTGATAGTTTCAATTACACTGTACTTGTATACTGTATGTTATTAAATAAATATGCAGCACTCTGAATGCATTTATATTAACATAAATTATTTATTCATTTCGAAGAAATGTTTCCATGACCTAATTAGTTTTTTTTAGTATCATAGTTGGATGGCTTTAATTTTATTAAAGGCTTCAAGTCGGGAATTAACTCATCATCAAATGCATGGCTGGAAGGAAAATAAATATTCTTCTGAGTAAGAAGTAGAAACTAGATATAGTCTAAATTTCCTTGGAACATGGTTACATCATTATTGACGCACTAAAATATTCAATTACAGTAAATAGGCCTACACGCCTGTTCATATACTGTACATGTGCATCTATCTGCAAGGTCATTCATTGTATTTTTGCAGTTGAACAATTTGAAAAAATGATGCAGCCTCATTCAAGCATTCTAGGTCACATCTACTGGTGTGGGTGTTTATCCAGAATAATCAACTCAAATTCTACTCAGAGCATCTTAACAACCATCGAAAAGGCCTTCATTTGGATACATAACGCATTGTTAATCTTTATCCACAAAAGAACCGTATTAGTCTCAGTTGCTTGAAAGCAATATTGCTTAAACATCCGTTGAATTTAAAAACAGGCCACTGTTCCAGAACATAACGCAACATATACAATTGAAACTTATCGAAATTCACTTCAATGTTATTCATTTGTTGGTCTACAGTATTTATTTTACCAGAACCTTCTACATTTACGGATCATTGTTGCTTGTATACAATAATCAATAAAAAGTACTTCCTTTCGCATATGTTTTCTGTACATTTTCGGATTTTCCCTTCTACCAATTTAACAGACAGACAGCCAAACAGACAGCCAAAGAAGTAACGTACTTCGATGGGTGCATTATAATTACAATCAAAACATTTGAAGGGTACATGTACATATAAATAGTGATCAGAAACCCAGAAAATGTGCTGTTTGAATTATTAATTTTGCTTAAAGAGAAAACTTCGCTAACAAACCTATTAAAGTAGATCAGGGACATTTTGGTAAAGTCAAACAAAAGAGCCTTGTTTCTTCAAGGTGGCCGTTGATAGCATCGCTTGCACTTCGGAAAAGTCGAAAAATCAGGGCATAGTCTAAATGAAGACCTAATGAAAACGGTACTAGCCTAACACTGAAATAATTTCAACAGATGATTTATTGTTTTAATTCTCACAAATCAGCAATATTAAGGCTGAAACGCAGCATGTAAAAGCATTATACTTTTATAACCTTTTATTGGATTTGATATGAACGTTGTCTGTGAGTTTTACCGTTTTGGATGCCGCGCCAAAAAGGTCGTGGAATCCCATATCTAGCCCGATTCATATAGACGTTGTTGAGTAATATGCAGTCTACATGCTACATTTAATAATAAAAATTGCTTGCTGGTTTTTTAAATAACGAAGGCATACGAACTTGAATTCACATTCGGAATTTATTGTGATAAAAAAAGGAAAATACGATATCTCGATCGGAAGTCGGTTCGACTGATTCTCTATCTAATTTTCCGTCGCCATATTGAAGCATATTCATAAATGAAAACCATTGTGTCATCCTCTGCATAAAATGCAGCATAATGCGCGTGATCATGTAGCTTGATAACTAAATGACCACACATTGCATGCACATGCAGGTTTGTGGTGAAGCTTTATTGTAGTTCCAGCATGAGCCAAACTGAATATGCTTATTAGGTCATTACAATGTACATAGATGTATACTGAGGCCCTATATAGCATATAATATATCATTAAATAATGGTTATTGAGATCTGAACCTTTCAATAAAGCATTTCACACGAGCATAAATACCACGTGTCGGTCCTCAATGGTTAATAATTAGTCAAGTCACAATTCACATGTGGAAATGTGTGTAGGCCTACTATTACTTTTTGAGCAGACGAAGCTGAGAGCTTGAATTAATTATACAGTCGAACCTCGATAACTCGACTTCCTATAAGTCGAATAATCCGCTAACTCGAACTTTTGATCAAGTCCCGAAT
>JAQIXS010000743.1:0-39422 GCA_034700785.1 Rossiulus vilnensis | reverse complement strand
TGTTTGTGTAAAATTTATTTTCTTGCTAATTATTTACGGCACCAAAGTTGTCCTAGCATTTTTTGTAATAACTGTACGATGAAATTTAGCTTTTGAAAAAACAATAATACTCTTCGACCCCTGACCTCCTTCCCTTCGGATTCGTATAACTATTTTCGTTATCATCTTCAACATCATCATCCTCATCATCCCGTGACTAAGTATAGGTAGATTTTTTTGGAGAAAAAAAATGATAAAAATATTCGTTTAAAAATCGGGGATTGTCTTATTGCCTTCGTGATACACATTATCGTGAATAGCCATGCTTAATTTTCATTTGTAATTAAATATGGCATTTTTCTACAAAACACAGGCAAGAGTAAAACACTGCTGAAACATCTTTAAGGAGTTGTAAAATAATAGTTTTCAGCCAAGCTTTTTCTCAAGTAGACTGAATAGTCTTGTCGTTGACGGCAGGTGGCGCCACCAGCTTGCGTGTTATTCATAGTGCGTCATTGTTTGTTTGTTTTTATTTTGTCTTTCGTTCTTGTTTTTTTCACAATATTATTGCTGTATGTACTTACAGATGGCGCTGAAAAACATGTTTGCGGTCTAGATACATCGCCGTCTGTTTGAATAGGTGAAAATTTAAAATAAAAACTGTCGATTTTTTCCGCTAGATGGCGCCTTCTGACTTGTCCTACAAGCCTGTGCATGTGTACATGTATTTGTTATGCCCTAATTGTGTGGATATCCCAAAAAGCTCTTCACTAAATCCGGTGACTATATTTTGATTAAGATAAATACATGTATGATTTCCCAACGTAACTAAATACTGTTGTCTTTCTTATAATCCTTCAGTTAACGGTGTTTTAAATGTTTGCATTTTGTTAATTTCAATTTTTTTTAAACAACTATGCTGTTAATACAGGCTTCTTTGATCAAATTTTGGAGCGAATTAATGTGGTGTAATACATCGATCTAACTAGTCAAAAGACGTCAAAGAAAGAATTCAAGGAAATCAAATACCTTCAATATGCAAAAGATGAAAAAATATATAAAAATGGAACTGAAAATAACTTTTTAATTATTCATGTATTTACTGATTTTAAGATATGGAAAGAAAATATGCAAAGGGGGAGAAAGTAAACATTTATCCTGGATTTCAGATGTTTAAATTGGGTTTAAAACGATTATAAGAAATGCAGATAAAATAATTCTCCTTAGAAGTATCCATTGTGCTAGGTTTTTTTTACTAAATTGTATCATAGCAAATATCACGTTTATGACCCGAAATTAGGTAAACCAGATATGCAGTAAAATCGAAAACAAATGTTTGTTGTAAATGTTATCCATCATCGTGAAATTTCTCATCTCACTAATTACTAAATCATCAATGGTGTTGTTAAAATTACCATATTTTGGTTCATTTTTGAGACCTAAATAACAGAAACATCAAGTACGCTGAAAATTATTCATGGCTGATTACATTTGCCCGTATTTAAATAGTGTTTTCCACAATTTCTATGAATTCATAAATGACGAGATGTTTTTCGTTTTTATTATTGGAAAAGCAATTGCTTTTTATCGTTCCAAATGAAACTGATTTTGGATAAATCGACAACTGACTGGAAAAACAAAATGAAACTACCTGCGAGTGAATAGTAAAGCGGGGGTGTAGCTAGTCAATTTAATTAAGATTTAAATTAAAGTAAAGAATTGCCGTTAGCATAGCCCGGGTTTCATTTGCCAATAATTAAATTTACAAGAAAACATTATCTACTGAATTTTGTATTGATTATGAAACCCTGTAATATTTAAAAGAAATATTATGCCCAAAAATATGTGGAAGCCTTGTTCAGGATAGTGTCATAAACGTGTTTCTGGTTTTTATTTTGGTACAAGAAGCATAAGTCTGGCACTATTTTGCTAGTTTCATCTGTGTCTAAAAAAGTGGATTGTTTGTCTGTCTTGTTGCCGGGGTGAATTCTGGAGTTTTTTAAAGTATAGAACCAAAACATTTGCATACGAATAGTGTTTTACTTTCCAGGCCTTAGTGATTCTAAATATTCTCTGGTTGATACCTGGTTTGAAATAAACTGGTGGTTCTAAGGTACATAAAAATGCGGAAACAAGTGATTGATGTAACATGCAATGTTGGATATCCCTTATCTTAGCTAGTTAGGATATACTGTTAAATTAAGCTTATCCAAAAGGGAGATGTTAACATGATTCTATTAACGATTGCATCTTCTGAGATAAATTTGAAAGCGTGTCTGCATGCCTTGTAAATACGTGTTTCAATTTTTGTTATTTTTATTTGTTTTGAAGTTTATTACGTAAGGATTTGTTATTTGTAGGGAAGTGGATAAGTAAAATATCATCTTTTGTGCTTCTGTATGCTGGTCCCATGATTTTTACGTAAAATATTGTCATATATTTGACAAGCATATTGTTTCAGAAACGTCTCAATGGACGCCATCTTGAGAGGTTGTTTTAATTTTTAATTATAAACTAAGCTTTAGGCATTAACTGACATAAAGATGTGAAACAAAAACCGTTTTAATTACCCCGAAAATGTGCTGTATATGCTTTAGGTTTTGGTACAAATATTGGACATTATCGTGATATTCATAATAAATTCGATTAAAAAAATGATGCCCTGAATGTTGCTTTTGACTGCTGTGTGGTGTTCGGTGGCAAATATGTTTGAAATTGTGGCCTAAACCTACACTTTTGTACTTGTTATGGTTGGAAATTCACTCTGTTATGAATTGATTGCTAATTTCAAAATCAAATTTAATGTTTTTAACCTCTAAACGAATGTGTTAATCAGAGATTTAACTGAGAATATTACTATAAGGCATTAGCGGAGGGGGTCAGTTTAGCTTTCTGAGTTATATTTCCGGATAGGTATCAACGATTTGTAATAAGCGTACTTTAAAAAACGTGTAAATTTCATTTATTTAATTTATTCAAACTTTAATTAAAAGATTGATTTCTCTCAGCACCGTCTGATGTTATAGCAAAAAAAGCATCTCATGTGAGCAATTTAACAATGAAAAATATTTGGTTATGATTAACGTTGACTTTAATATTTTTTACGCTACTGTGTTAACCATTAACCTAATTCCGTTTGCAGAGTAAGATTAAGCATTAAGTATTTGATAACCTAAAAAAATACTGATGAAATACAGAGGATCAGAAAAATCGTGTTGCAAATGATAACACTTCTGATGGTAGACAATTTAAGCAGCATTTTAAATTTCACAAACAAAATTTGAGTACCTTTGCACCATGTGTGAAATGTTTTCAGGAAATCTCTCCAGAAGTGTCAACATTTTTTTCTGTAATTAACAGCCGCAATCTGACCATGGTGTGAATGAAGAGATGTTTATGATCAGTTTGTCATTTTGTAATTAGTTTTGAAATCACGCATTTTAGCCTAAGAAGGAGACTGTTTAGGTTTCTGAATATTTCTCGTGTATGTGCATGTATTCTCGATTAATTACGTCATCATACTATCTGCCTGTACGTGTATTTCACAAACGATATTTTTTGTCCTAGTTATGTGAAAATCTTTCATCATGAACGAGTGCAGTTTTTATTTCGCATCATGGGTTGTCTTTTGATTTCAGTTTGCAGTTGTTTTGTTGAAATTTATTGCGCAGTCATTATTAAACCAACAGCGATTTGTAGTGATACTGCCCCTTTATCTGAGTAATCACTGCAAATGACTTGCTTGTAAATAAAACATTTTGTCATATGGTTGATAATAATAAAAATGAAATATTCCGTTTTACTAATCCTTGGCTGCCGTGTTTCATTGTTCATTGGTTGAAACTGAAGACGTCCTTAATGAAATCCGAAAATTAAAGTATTTCTGCGTGATGTTGAAAATTGATTATAAGAATCTTCATTTATATTTAATTTAAATGATTTCATTGCAGATAATTTATGGTAAATAATCCAATGATCATATTTTGGATATCCAGAAGCCGTGTGCTAACAGTAAGTTTATAAACTATTCAATAGTTTATAAAAATAAAATACATAAACTTTTTTGAGAGTTTAACTTGAGAAAACCGAAAATGTTTGAAAATGTATTACAAAATGTCAATAAGCTTTGAATTTTTCATTGAATTTTTTTGTTTGTAGAAATAAGCATTAGGAAGATATGTTTCCATATTTATTTACTTGAAATGTCATGTATTTTGCACAAGCTTTATTGATTATTTTTTTTGCCTTCAGAAATACGAACAAATTGTAAAGATAGCAGAGTTTGATTTTAATATTTAATTTCATTCAATTTAACATGAAAAAATGTTTTTTTTTATAATTTTAAAATCTTGTAAAAAATCCTTTCATTAACTGAACATTTTGTAGATGTTTTCCTTTGTAAAATATGCCAGACCTATATGAACAAGAAGCGCATTTATATTGAGACAATATTTTATTTAAAAATGAGATTTTAATGCATTTAACAATGTAGTAATTCAAAGTGCATTTTATAATGCATTTTAAATGCATATCTCAATTTGAATGCGTATAGAGATGGATATTTTTGACAAAATATATAATGGATTAATAAGAATGGAAGAGAAACATGATTTATTTCATTGTGCTCATGACCAAAATACCAATAAGCCAACAATGAAAAATCTTCATTTTCGTATTATTTCAACCCAGAATCGAAGGCCAAATAGCATATTACAGATGAACCTAAAAATAATTTCAAATAAAATAACCATGCATTTGAAACATTTCAACTTTGTGTTAATGTCCTCTTGACAGTGCAAAAATTGGGCACTCCTGATGAGAGTGCTGGCAAGCTGGTGCTTGCTGTTTAGGAGATTTTCTTTGGACACCTCAAGAGGTTTTGTCATGTCTGCCAAATGTCATACACTGGCGACGCGATGGCTTTTCGGCGGCTCAAATCGCTCAGAGTCCATCAAAATGACCGTGCATTATGCATAATCGATTGAGGCTTTTTTTTTTTGCACGTTCTTCCAGAAATTGGCGAGGACATTGTTGAGAATGGACGTGAAACCAATAACCCTCCAAATAAATTGAAGGAATAAAACGTAGAAAATAGGCCATGAATAATGCCGAGTGCCAGGCAAAAAAAAAAGGGGAAAAACTCGCAAAACCCTGAGCGTTAAAAGCAGCTTTTGTCCTCACACGGGTCGTGAGTGACCCTTTCTGGGGGTCACCTTACTCTTTTTTGATCCGAAAAAGTCCTTTTTTTCCCGATATTTTTTATTTAGCAAAATTGAGCTTTCTCGATTTTTGCGTTAGTTGCGAAGGCAGTGAATAGACAGGAATTACGTTGCTCCTATTGTAGTTGCTAGAAAGGGGTTTTTTTCGTCCATTTTTGGCATTTTTCCTGTTAGAAACGCGTGTAATTTGCAGCAAGACTAGCCTCTTTTATGCCTCGGTTCCATCTGATTGCGCAGGGGTCATCCGAGTGGTCATCGTCGTCCGAGCGAGCCATTGTCCATCTCCTTCTGGAGCCGATCGAGAATCTAATTCACTGCCACGGTTTGACACTCGTTTATTTCGAGATGGGACCGTTTTATGAACCCGTCTTCCTCCAATGAAGATTTCCCCAAATGTCAACCCCAAAAACTGGACAAATTTCTTCGGAAATTGCTGTTGTGAAAATGGGGAAATGGGAATTCATGATGGGTGTGCGTTTGGTATATTATGGTAGGTGCGTTGGAAAGATGATTTATCAATAATTAATTGTGGGTGTAATCGAAAACAAAAGGACAGACTGTCATCACATTATAGATCAAATTTCGCCAGATTTTTAAAATAAACGAAATTCCATCTTAATTGTGCCCTGCATTTGTTGGTATCGTAAATTCGACGAAAATTTGCATCCAAAAATTAATTTTGCAGCTAGAACATTTACGAGAAACAATCTACCGAATTAATGAAATAGCAAAATGTAGCTGAAAACTATAAATTGAATAGAAAAAACTTTTAGGTTCTCCTTCAATGGAAATAATTTTTTGTATGTATATTTTTTAAATTCAAGAATATGCATAATTTTAGTTGGTATTTTTTTTGATACATTTACATGTATTTACACACATTTAGGAACATTTTTGTAATTTATTAGGGATAGTTTTTGATATGTTTTGCAAATAAAGTTTATCAATTCGAACAAGTTTTTTGTATTTTCTGCCCAAGTAAGCATATTTGTGTTTTCAAATTGCATTAATTGAAAATTACATATTCAAACTGTTTTTTCAATTTTTAATCAGAATAACTGTTTCTTATAAAGACGAAGAAATTATGAGGATTGTATTTCGCACCATTTCCAGAGCTTTCTATTGTAATATCCTTTAATGCAGAGACTGGCAGTTAATTATAACTTTGAAAAATGTGGGGGGGGGGGAATGCACTAAAATTACAGACAATGATGTAAGTAAGGCTAACATGTTTTTATTATTGTACATTTACTGTTCATTCCTATGTCAATTCAGTAAAAAAAATCCAATTTAAATGTAGGCTACTGTCAAATAGTAAATCTGGAGGACAGTAGTTTACCGTTTACATTATGGATGTATCTGCTATGTTAATGTAATGTATATACCTTAATGGGGGTTTTTTAAAATAAAGCAATTTTAATTCATTTTAAATCAACAGCAAGACTACTATTTATTGTGCAGCGGTCGAAGTTTGATTTCATTTTCCGTTAATTTATGGTTCACCTTCCCTGCGCGTGGCTGGAATGTAGAAGGCCAGAGCGCTTTAAAACTAGTAACTTCCAGAGGGCGCTTCTGACCGGCTGTATTTTCTTTTCTGCAGAATCTGCATTGGCATTCCAATTTCCATATGATGCTGAATTTATAATGTCATAGTCCGAGAATATTTCTGAATATGTTGTCAAATTAAATCGCTCTGTGCTTAGCTACTGTGTATTGGTATCCTCTGTTAATCGAATCCGGAGCAAGACGTACGTCGCTAAAACAACTATGCCTTGATTTTAATTTTGTAGAAACAATTTCATAGCAACGTCAGAATGGTGAGCCTAGGCGGTGATGGAAGCGGAATATCAGGTGTAAGTGGAATGCATTTTTGTTATGAATTATCTAAAATCAGTCCCGCGAATAAGGTAAACTTGTCGTGCATTAGGTCCACCATTTCAGCAATGACCCATTAATAAATCAAGATGATGAAATACTGGTTGAACGAGGCATATGCTCTGATGACCAGCCTCATTTTCAGAAACTAAGGACGATTTGTGTTTCAGTTTTTGTTCTACTTGTGTTGGTAAGTACCTGCAGCTGGCATG
Organism: Rossiulus vilnensis; assembly: GCA_034700785.1. Taxonomy (NCBI): domain Eukaryota; kingdom Metazoa; phylum Arthropoda; class Diplopoda; order Julida; family Julidae; genus Rossiulus; species Rossiulus vilnensis. The sequence goes on along the minus strand of JAQIXS010000743.1, from coordinate 32,137 downwards.
ACTTCTACAATGTTGTTTGCATGTTGACTAGTCACTGACCTTTGCGGCTAACAGCAATACATGTAAGGGCTTTCGGTTTCATTCTAATGCTCCTTGCTTTTTACGCCACTGAAAAATGAACTTCCTAAAGAAAGCTTTACATATTTTACACTAAAAGCAACATAACTAATCAAAGCCATGATATTGTTTATGTAAAAGCTTGAGTGCACATTGTCAAATCGTTCCATAAAAATGAGGCATCATTTGCAGTTTGCTTTAAACTTCTAAAAATTAAATTATGTAAGTGTCTGTACATCTTTCCAGCATTGTGATTTACATTTTGCAGGTAACCTCACAGGTTTTGGTGTACGTTATACCGGTTTGGTGCGAGAATGGATTGTGTTACGTTCGAACATATTCAGCATTGATATTTCTTCAAGCGGCTCTTTGGGGATTTTTATTGCTGGTAGATCAGTTTCTGCGTTGGCAGCATAGAAAATTGCAGAAATTGGGTTATCTGCAGTTTTACAGGAAGACGATGGTATTGAAGCGTGCAGCATTGTATGTTTTTTCATTGGGTAATAACTATTTACGTTCGTTAATCGTAACTCCCTAAAATCAATACGTTATTGCTATATTTACCCAATTTCTTCTATTTTTAGGAAACGTTTGCCTCTTGCTGTTATCCATTATTTTTCAAGAATTCTGCTTTAAGCCATCTTGTATGAATGAAGTGAATTTTCAACCAGTTAACTATGTTCAGTTGGTAATAACAGCGGAAGTAATTCTATCTTTTCCGCTAGTCGCCACGTATCTAGGTTGGTAAATGTTGATTGTCAAGATATTTTTAAACTTTTCTCTATTAAGCGATGCATTTTTTACTTATTTGTACAGCGAAGGCCGTTAAGTTTAACTTGAAGAAATTACCCCCAGATGTTAATCAGGATGATGTGCTGTCAAGTTTCACTCAAGTTCATGTGCCTCAGTCGGAAATCGGATATAGGTTAGCATGCATGCAAATTTAAATAACCATAATTGTGTCATACAGTTTACCGCCAATACATTTAAAACTTTATCTATAGGTGCATTCTATGCACTTTAATTAAATAGTTAATTAGAAGAATCAGAACAACGAAATTAGCTTCTTGCAGATATGGGTTGAAAAGGGCAAAATTTAGTGTTATTTTTAATGCCTTTACTACGATTTACATGATTTCTGTCTGGGTTTTTAATTATAATTTATGAATTTTTTTTAAACTTAACGAAGAGCATCTTTTGTGGTAAAATTTATTTCGGTTTCCATTTGTAAAGCTATAACATGTACTGCTTTCCAAACCTAAAAGCACATTCACTTAGCCTTTCTTTATTTTCAGGGGAAATGCTATTGTGCTTCTTGGAAACCTAAAATCATCCAGTGACAATTGTTAAAGTAATTAAATTTGAAAATTTCCAAATTACCATAAGCTCATGTTTTACTCAATTTTATGAGTTTTTAAATTTTGTTTTTATCCATGGAGATTTATATGCAGTTTTTGTCTCTGTTTATTTTTAAAAATGAAAGCTGTGCTTCTTTTCGAAGCTGAATTTATTAGGGTCATTGACTATTGTGCAGTTTACAAACCTGGTTATTATCTTATCATTATGTATCGTTATTAATAAATTTAATTGATGAAAATGGACTTTCTCATCATAAGACATTAGCTCGTTGAAGTAAATTTTGCAAGGTCTTTTTTTGTTATTCTCAGAGACGAAAATAGCGATACCATTGTGGAAAAGCAAGCCGATGTTATTCGATTCATGAAGCTCCACCAAGAAAATCTCGGAAGGAAAATAGTTCAATTAAAAAACGAACTGCGAACTTACAAGGCTATGTAAATAAACTTCAATTTGGTTTTATCTTTTAACTAACTCAGTTTCCCATTAATAATGAAGACAGCAGTGTGCCAAATGCGATTTTTGTTCGGGAATTATAGAAATTTTTTGCAGCTGATAGACTCAATATCATGTTATTGTGACGTGAAATATCTGCTTGAAATTGGAGTATATTGCGTTAGATAATTTGCATATCGGTTTGAGCATTGAGTGCAAAAGAAAAATTTAACGAATTCTTCAAATTTTAGTTGCGCAAACTGTGCTAAATGCTCAAACTGATATGCAAATTACCTAATGCAATAATCCCAACTATTGCACATATTTCGCCCCATGCCAGATAAAAGTAACACTGCATGAAATGAAAGCTTAGTCCCTGTTTAGTTTGTTTTATAGGTTTCAAAGTTTCAGTTAAAGTTAAGTTTGTCATCGTTTATGAGAAAGAATATCTTTTTGGCACTTTTAATGTACTTCGTTTAAATGGATATCTGCAATTAAAATGGTTTTAAATTTTCTTTTCAAATACAGTCACTTTTTTGAATCTTTAAAACAAGCAGTGAAAAAAATTTGACTTTTTTAGAGTGATAATCAGGCCATGAGCTGGTAATAATTTAATTTTTATCTGGATCAATGACTGATACTACATAATCATTGATGTCTGCATGTTTGGATTTTTCAATTTAAACATGCATTTTTGAAAATGTAACTAGGAGTAATGGTTGCCTTAAACTCAGCTTAGTTCAATTGTTGAATAAAACTGATCTTCATTGGAAAAGAAGTTGGATGGCCAGGTATGAGATTTGCTGGTTTACAACTGTGTTTTTGTGAATGATTCACATGTATCAACATTTTTTAAATCTTTGATTATGCTAATCAGAGTTTAAGGCAATCTACCATAGGTGTCTCACTTTAGAAAGTAGAAATAGTAATTTGCAGTTATTCTAATTGTATGCATTTCTTATTTGATTATTATTTGCATGCTGAGCTGATCAGTTGAAAGGTTAGGTGCAGAATATGATCATTTGGATACAAAATTATTAAATGAAACAGCTTAAATTCACGTGTAAATACATTTTTAATATTTTATTCAAGTATTTGTCCTGATGCAAATTTTGTTTGAAGATTTAGTTCCAAATGGATTGTTTCAGGACTGCCTAAGAATATTTAAAAGTTCGTCTGTGTTAAATGCAATTAAATTTTCTTTTAGCATTTTGAGAAGTTGTGTTTATTAATTTTGTAATATTGCTTCACAGGTTTCAAAAGCGAACTGTTGCATGGAGTAATAAAACGTGTTAGAAATCCTTTTCAATTCTGCTCGAGGTATGTATACATACCATATTTCTGTTGTTTCGTTCTTGAAAGGATTATTTTTCGTTGAACTATGTTTACATAATTTATTCAAGTATTTTGCCATGGCTAAAATTTCCGTTCAATTATGTTTGAATTAAATTGTATAATGATTTTCGAACTGATAGCCATTTAAGTTATCTCTTCTCTGACATCTGCTTGTAAAATGCATGATGAAATTTTATAGATTTTAAAATGAACCTAATAGGGAAGACGCCAATCACGATTTCCCTTCTGCTTATTGTAACACTTTGGACATTTCTATATTGTAGGGTTAGTCTGCGATTGTGTAAATAAGTGCTTAATTGCCACATTTTCTTCATATCTTATCCAATTATGGAAACTCGTAATAGAAATTTCCGAGAATTTGTAATCTTTAGGTTTAATTCTATTAATATTTGAATCAATGGAAGCAAAACTAGTCTGGAAATCAACTACTGATGCATCTTGCTTATTTATAGAAAATTGAAAAAGTATGAAGTACTTGAAAATGTTGATAAAATGCTGAAATGTCCAAGACAAAGAACGTATTACTGTTCTACATGTTACATATTACGCTAACTCGCCTCAAGTCAAAAAAGTTGTATGGTTTTCTGATTTTCAAATTATTTGCAAAATTGGCAATCTGATAAAAGCACTGGGATAATTTACTTTTCTGGAAAATATGGAAATAGTTTTTAAAGGAATTGTCACCTCTTAAATATCGATACTTCAGGAAATGATTTAAGGGATCACGATAGAAATTGGGATACAAATGTCCGAATATTAATTACGTAATTCAACCAGACTGATGTATGTAGATTTTCATAAGTGGTTTTGAGGCAAATTTTAAAGATTTCCTTAACTTCATCTGGTTTACCAGCCTGTCGTTTGCGTGGTATATAAATTGAATGCCAAATTTGCCAGCTAAACTGGTTTTACCAGAAATGACTATTACTGTACGTGCACAAAATTAGAAAAAATGTATGTTTTAATAAATCGTCAACGGATTGATTTTGCAATTCAATTAAAAATGAAACAAAATATTGTGCATTTAACTTTTGGATGCAGGTATCCATAAGCATTTATCTACTCGTGTCCATTTAATGTCTCTAGTTTATTGACATTTGAAGATCGTTGTTAATTTTGTGTAAGGTTTACTAACAATCGTCTTTTTTTTACTAGCAATATGTCGAGGTTCGACTATAAATTATGTTAATAAAACTAATAATTGCAATTAATTTTCTATTTGCTATTTTTCTCTATACCACATTTTGAAACAATTTTGTTTTTATTTGTTTTCAAATGTGCGTTTTGGGAAAAACCGTCCAATGACTGCGCTCATTCAGAAATTTAGTCCACGTAAACATGTGAGCTTTAATTAATTCGTATTTTGATTAGGCTAAAAAATCCAATCGCAATTTTTTTCAGGATTGCAGTAATCTTTCGATTTGCATGTAGCAAGCTTAGGCATTTTCGTTTGATCAATGTTCCTTCCCTCGATTTATGACGCTTTAATTGCGGTTTAGAAGAGAGAAAAAAATGCAGTAAAAAAAGCGGGGCGCAATTGCTCGAACTCTAATGACAATGAAGGATTTTGAACTCGGACTAGTTTTTCTGGCTGATGGCGAAAGATTTCTCGATTTTATTTAAACATTTTGACAACTTTCACCTCTCTCGGCTCTGATGTGGCTGTGGATTTTTTGCTGCTGTTGCCAAAGATACCTTGATAAGTCAAACGGAAACATTAAATAGATTATATTTTGAAATTGCTCTCAGCCGATGCAATTAGGGTGTGCCCTGTCAGAGGCAGTACTATATTTTTTTGCGCAGATTTCTGGTTGCTGAAGAGGCACAAGTCGAAGCATTGATATTAGGCCATTACCACTTTGGCAGCGTGCGGAGACATGCCCTGCAAAGTGGTCACTGATGATCATTGGGCAAAATGTCCATCGTTATCACTAATTCATGCTACGAGTCTTGAATTTGTTGGCAATTTTTTTACGCGCAGAAGTTCATCTGTCAACATTTTTTTTGTTGTTGCTGCATTCTCATCCGTCCACATTTTTATGCAATGCATTGAAATGCATGTCCCGAACTCGTCATGCGTGGCGCTTTAATTTCGTTTAAAAAGAGCAACAATGGGGTGTACTTAAAATGTCTCGAAAAAGACATTGATTAAAATGGTGGGGGGTTGAGGCTGTCTCTCTCCAACTGAAATATGTATCAAACCATGATTACAAATGGTCGATTTCTGGGGGTGTCACTCGGTGAGGCCAAGTGTCGAGGGTTTTTATAGCTTTTTGTGAATGATGTCTTGGGAGAGTCACTTTGTTAAGTACTTGTTTTGGGGGGTTTTTTTGCTGATAGGGACGTGCTAAAACCCTTTTAAATGCGAAATTGTAACTGGTGGTAATTAGTAGGATGAACATGGACCACAGTAGCGATTGCGCACTTCCAACTACTTGTTCGTGTAGTGGCAGAAGTGTGTCCAAAAGTGAAATGGTGCCTTTATTTCGGTGCTTTTCGTTGCTTATTTGCTCGATGCACTGGGTGGTTTGGGTTTCCACTAATAAAATGTTCATAAAACAATCTTTAGGTCCAGCCACTTAGGGACAGTGTAATATAAATACCTGGAACGTTTAAAAGCACAAAACTAACGTCAAATATGTATAAAATAATTTTCATGCAACATTTTTTTTTTAATTCATCTTAATCTAAAGCGTGTGGAATCGATGAATTATTTGAGAAAATTTCATGCTTTGGAATTTTAAATAAGGTTTATTTAAAATTGGGAAATTTATTTTCTGTGTAAATGTTGAGACGACATTATATTTGTATTAATGTTCACTATTTAACGTTAATATAGCTGCAAAGCTACCCTTCATAAGTTCATATTCAGTCTTTTAATTTTTAATTTTAAATATTCATCAAATCCATTTACGGTGCGATAGCTTTGCAAGCAAATGCAGTTGTCCGGAACAATTGTAAATATTTTTAATAACATTTCTCTATTTCCCATTTGCAATATATTTTTATAGAAAAATTATTGGTTTAAGAAATAATTTGTGAAGTGGGAGGATTCGGAGATTTTTTACGTCGACCTACATGGTGATTCAAAAATAGTTTACATTTTCAAACAACGTTTAATTTTTTTAGAATCACCTGGTATATTTTACTGTTTTAAACAAGAAGTACTGTACAGGTATCCGAATATTTGTCAATGCTGGCATCTGCATATTTAGGATTTCGTCTTTATTTAAAAATGTAATCAGTTTCAAGAACTTAATTTAGGGAAATGTTCACTGAGAGAAAGGCCAAGTTGAAAATTCTTAAGTGAATTTGAGGAAGATTTTCAAGCATATTATAGATTCCTAATTTTAGTTCATAAATATAAGAGATATTGGTTTTCCACTTGGCAACAGTCGTCTAGCATCTTGTTGTCATGGAATTTACTATCATAATTGAATGACCCAAATCCATTTCATATATTAAATTAAGCATTCACTTTCCCCTATGCCAACCATTAGATTTTGTTCGTTTAGATAGAATTTGTAATCAAATATGTGGTCGAATAAAGAAAAGTGCTTTCCATGCAGTTTTTAAACATAATGGTACCTAAAAGTTCTAGTTCATAGACTTATGCACTTACTTGATTATTCTTGATATTTACCAACCTGTATAGAATCTCAATAATTAAAAATGAGGTGAATTTCAGTTTGTTATACTTTTATAATGCTTGAAGGTTACCTCAAAGCAATATTTCTTAGCAAAAACAAATGATAAGCTTCATTAGTTTATTAATCGTTTTTCTATTTAATTTTAAAGTACACTCAGTATCATTTGGATACAAATCTTTCGTGAACTTGATATTTCCGTTTAAATTGTGCGTAATTGTGTGCATTAATATTTTACCCACATGTATGCTACAACGTTTAGTGATTTTTTATGAAAAGAGCAGAACAAATGCATGAAAATAATGTCGTACAACGAAGATAAATTTTACATTAGGCCTATATAAATGGATGTTTCCTTGTAATTTTATTATGTAGTGTATGGTAATGAAATATATATTGCCAAATTTATTTCACCTCATTAAGGAAAGTAAGGAATTCTAAGACGCTAACAAATATTTTTCTTTCAAAGAACAACGATCTGAAAGTAAAATTACGACGTATGTTATTTATCTCTTTTATACAAAGCGTATATTTGCTGCTATCATTTAATGATGGTTGCTTTACAATTAAAAGACCTGTCATTCAGAATCATTTAAATGTTTTATAACATACTGTGTACGGAAAAATGTACATATATCATTTTTTTAAATCAAAATTTCAGCAGACTTCATGTATATTCTTTAAATATTATTTAATGTACATGTATATATGATGTAGATGTCGTACATCATATTATTGTGTATATCACATTTATTTACATCTTTGTTGATATCGTTTTAAAAATATACATTTACATGTTCAAGCGGTACATGCTGAACTATACATTGAGTTAATTTCTACACGATCAATAATACTGTCACTATTAACACATACAGACAATAATAATGCTCGTGGATAGGCAATATTGGTGAATTGACAAAGGCATTGAATACTAACGATAATAAATGATGTCGATGATAATCGTCGGTAGCGGATTTGATAGTAATACTGGCAATGTGAGGGCGCTCGTCAATATTATTGAAATAATTCACCGTCAATGTCGCCACCAGCAATCATACATAGATCATGTGCCACAGTAAACTGTGTCGTGTTTCACTCACATGTAAATTATACGAGAAATCCTTGTTTCTGTTGTTTCAAGGCTTTTCATCTTAGGAATTGTTGAGGAATTTGAATTAATAATATAGGCGGTTAAAGTCGTAGTGGTTTAGTCAACATTCTCATTTTTTCGAATTAATTAAGTGCAAAAACCAAATCTACAAATGTCAAACTGTTGAATGAATAAGTTTATTATCTAAGCATACCGATATCAGTAGTCCCAAAAAACAGTATAATAGTGATATCACCAAGCATACCAAAAGTCAAAGCCTCTGTATACCGCCAACGGAAGGCAACTCCAGTTAGATTTGATGCATTGTAATGAACAAAACCTGTTATGCATGTATCTCAATTAAGGCTGAGCCAAAAGCATACCCACAATGGAAAAATGATTCGTGCATTTTGTCCAAAAACGTGTTAAATTTATGAAAAAAAATTAAATTTTTAAAAAAAGTGTTAAATTTATTTTTCTCTATGTAGAATTGGTCATCGATTAGGGTTTCAGCTTTGGTTTATGACTTCTAAATGTTCCGTTTATTGATCAACGCGACTGCCTAAAACGAGGCTTCTCTGCATGTCTACCTTGTATTGCGGGTTGTAGAACGGTTTTTTTTTTCAAATTACTAAAATGTTTTATCAACAAAGGGAACATTTTAAAATTATACACCGAAGCAGAAACCCTGTTACACGATCAATTCTACTTGGCGGAAAATGAATTTAGCAAGTACAATAAGTATTTGAAGCAAAAAATGTGGCAGTAATCAACCGCCTCAATTCATGTTTCAATTCAGCTGAGAATGAGTGAGGAAATTTGAATTTGCAGGGACGCGCTACATGGCGTCATCCCCCACAGATAGGTGCATAACGGGGCTCAAATTATCTTTTCAGCAATTTCCCTGTAATCCTGGCCCCTGGACACCGAATCTGAAATCAAAATTTCGGCCAGATAGGCTAGATCCAGCAGCAGCAAAAGCGTGTGACGACTGACGAGTACAAATTCGTCTTAAAGGATTTTTTTCTACGTTTCGTGTTTAACCTGAGCAGTAATCGGGTTTTTAAAAAAAAGTAATCCAAGAAGAAAAAAAAAAAAAAAGATTTCGTTACAAATCCCTGTGTTTCTCATCGGTTTTTTCTAGCTATAAAGCGTGTAGTATCCCCGCGGCCATGCTCGCCCAGGCCCCGCCCCCCTGGCGCGGCTGACCAATGAGCGATCGTTTCGACTCATTCATGAAAATCTCTAGTAAGAAGAGAGAGGACCAGATAACCGAGTGCAAATATGCGATCGTATTTCTCGCTTCGTAATCCCAATTTCGAGTGAAAAACTCCCAGCTTTTCGCCACCTTTTGCCGGTCATCCCTCGGTCGTCTTCGGCCCCTCTCAGCGGTCATCTGGCGCGTGTTTTTCTCGCGTTCCGTTTCGTCCTTGACCATCCCGCATCCTGCAATTCGCTGATCGGTGAGTTCCTCCATTGCGGGCCTGCATGTGCTCCAATCGTTTCAAACACCGGCACCCATCGGCAGTGTGTTACCGGGTTACCCATCGCCCAGGACGGGCTGCAACTCCTTCGTCTCTCCGTGCTTTTCGACCGCTTTCGCTTGACCACTCGGACCGTGTTTTCGCCCGTCTTCCGAGCCAGGATATCGTCCAGGACGCCCTGAAGTAAGTGCTCACTTTGAACTTTACTTATAACTTACTTAACTGCTCCAAGACAGGACTGAAGTACGGCTGCGTTTTTCTAAGCCTTAAGACAGGTCAGCCCAACATTTTGGGATGAGCAGGGTAGGGCTGTGAAGCTCTCTTTTTTTAAAAAAAATTTAGTGGAATTATGTTTACTATATAATACAAGTGTGTGACGGTAGACACTGTCACTGGTGTCTGTGAGAAAAGTTGTTGCTATGCTAATGAGCTACTTCTGAAGTTGTTTAAAAACCGACTTTTCTATTGACTGACTTGAGTTGAGAAACTTAAGTGCTACTTACGCCTCACTTATGTAACCAAAAATAACAATTGCAATGCACTAATTAGGAGTACATATACTATCCTGGCGTGTGTTTCATTTGGTGTTTGTAATGGGTGTGGATGGAGTCAGTTGATATTTTATTTGTCAATGGAGAGATAGGCTCCCCATCTTTAAGTTAGTTTTGGCAAAATTCGAGCACCTTACGTTGGCCCTTACTGTAAGGAGCTTCCCTGTAACCATTTTCTTAAATGGTCAATGCGAAATCAACCAAATTAGAACGAACAAGTTTCACATAGATGTATAACATATACAGGGTGTCTACGGGGCATTGAAGATAGCCCATTGTAAAGTCAGAGGGTAATTTAGATATTTTGCTTTGATTTATTTGTTGTACAGTTCAGGGCAATACCAATACTATTTCTAAACGAAACGATCGAATGCTCGTAGTACTGATCCGCTTGTAAAAACAGCAATTTGAATCAAATTATAAATAAAAAGCTTATTCTTCAATTGAGAACTAATTTACAAATATGGTTAGCACCATACATTATAACTGAAAGTCAATGAAATGTAAATACTTTTAAATCATTGTTTTAATATTATTAAATCATGAAGGCACCGTGATATCATATAGACTAATATCTATTTCAAAACTTGAAGCTAAAAGGAAAGAAAATTTGGTCAACTTTCAGTCACGTTTTGCGATGTCAACAAACTCTGCCCATAATAAACGGCGATTATTACACTGTAATAACGTAATATAGGCCTAAAGTTGTATCCCCAATGCGTTCTTCAAAAACAAACTCATTTTATTTGACCCGAAATCCATGCACATATTTTAATTTAGCCTATGCCTTTTACGCTTAAACTTGGAATCTGCAATTGAAAATACAAGTAAGGCCTATGCACTTTTGACATGTAATTACAAATCGATAAGCCTATACATGAACATGTACGCAATATAGAGTAATCTGGATTAGTGCCAATAATAAGCATTTTCTATAAGAAGAATTACCTTTATTAAACTAATATGTGGTCTGTGAGCGCTTTATTGAATGTGCTCTAAATTTCCATATTTTATCGGTTTATTTGGTTTATTTGGAAGTAAATAGTTATAGGAAGTGAATAAACCGTTAGATCATATTCCAGACATGTAATGATACGTTTTGCCCCACGCTGTTCGTTGTACTTAAAATGAAAGCATAATGTTTATGTATTACTTTTCAGGCTTTCATAAATATCTAGTTTAATTTCAGCATCATTCTTTGCATGACTGAGGTACATGTATATTTACTTAAGTATGCGTTTAATTGTGTAATGTTTATTTTAGAGAACGAATACAATTAAACATTTACTATGATTATGTTGCACAAAAAGCATTATTGCTCGACCTTGATCAAGATCTATGGCTATTAAATTTAATCTGCGATTAAAACAGGTTTTTCAGAAGAATGTGGTTTTCTCGCCTGCTATATTAATCGGTTTTGGCGCAACTGTCTATCACTTTAGTGCTAATTACGTGGGCGTATTGACATGTAGGCCAAAGCACTATTTTTTTTATTTATTCTTTATCAAATATGGCCATCACCTTGATCCTGATGACACTCGTCAAATTACAACTGCGAGCGAAAAGCTACTCATAGGCCTAAATTGTAACTCATCTTCTTTTATCTCTGCAGTGCAAATTGTAACACTCCAGGTGAATTAATAAATGTAATTATCGTCACTTACTAGGCCGCCCTTGCCCTACTGACATTGAAATGTGTCAGTGACAGTGTTAGCGGATTTCCAAACAGATAAGCGAACAGTGTGCACCTACCGAAATAAGCCGTGGACACGTTGACATCACAAAAGCTGTAAAGTTTAACTAAACTTACGGTGTAGCAAAAACTTCGTTAATGAGTTTTATCGATAGTCTTAACATTTTGAAATAGGCCTACTGTAATTCGAATCATCTGAAATTAGAACGTTAGAATTGTTGCACGAGACGTCTCCACTGTGCCAATGCAACGCTGTCAGATTACAGCATCTACATTTACTTGTTTTTATGAACAATTGTTTGAAATTGTTTATGTTACCCTGGCTGAGCTGCTCAGGCCTGGCTTTTGCACTTTAAATCTGGGTTTAATCTACGAATAACGTTAACGAGGACACGAGCAACCGGCCATGAAGTTGGAATATCTCACAGGAATCTCATCCTGAAATGCGTATCGCATGTGTTGACTCAAATTAGATGATAATGTAAAAAATAAAAAAACCGAACCCCTTTTAAGAGGAAATTTAATTCGTTATGAGCCCGGGATTTGTTATTACAGATGGCACGATTGTTTTTAAGGGGCTTACATATGCATACTAATTCACGCTGGGGCGAAAAATGGTGCGTGTTGTGCTGCGCGTCTTACTTAAAATGGTTCGAGAAACTTGCTAACGTACAATAAACCTTGATTAGGTGTTACCCTAAACGAGGCTATTCAGATGTTTAAAAGTGCGTGTTGTTGATAAATTCTGCAATCAGTATAAGCGACCGTACGCCTGCGTCTGCTGTGTTTCTTTACCCATCGTTTTTACTGCTAACATTTCGTATATACGTCTGTTTAGTACGAGAAGCTCATCCTCAACATAACACGACGCAATTTTCGCTGCACCCTGTACGTACGTGTGTGGGGTGCCCGCAAAGTACTGTCAAATTAGGATCCACGTGTACAATAGTGGAACGGATGGATTTCAGGACGTCCCGTCACGGTGTCACTTGAGTCCATATATGTGTACGCAGATCCAGATAACCCCAAAGTCAACTGGTGACGTCAAAGAACAAAATAAAACAAATGTGATCGCGTAGGTGGTTTTATTAATTTTTAATAATAGCAACTCATGGGTGAAACTGTCAAAGATGTTTATATATTTGAAGTGATGAACTGCATATTGATGCAGCTTCTAAAATAGGTCCTGGTATGAGCAATGCATGCATAGTATGATTGCGAAGATTTACCAAAGCAATGTTATTTTTGGATTGTTAATGTAACTTGGCGAACTTGGGGTCGGTTTTAATTTGACACATAAATCGTACGGAGGCGGATACAGGCAAAAATCACAGGGGGTGTGGGGAATACTAATAGTTTATTCTGAAAATCTAAGCCTACTAATATGTTTGTTATGTATATTTTACTAATGTGTGTTAACCAGTGCATATCGTCTGCGATAATCATCACTTAAAAGATAAAAACATCTTTGACAGGTTCACCCATGAGTTGCTATTACTCAATATTAATAAGACCAACTACGCGATCAGATTTGTTTTCTTTTGTCTTTTACGTCACCAGTTATGTTTCAACTGGACCAATAAATCTGTTTGCAATTAGGCTAATTGCATGTAAGTGTATGTAACCCTTGTACACTCTTTTGGGCCTCTGTTGTGGCTTTTTAAATGCTGGAACACGTAATCTATAACCTGAATAGCTCTCATTGGTTAAAGATCAGTTGGATTCTACTTTTGTGGGGACTATAAAATGTTCGTATCTCAATATGCAACCTGTTAAAGTTTAATGTGACTGAACCAAACAATACATGTATTAATATTTTTATTGAAGCTAAGGGGAACTGTATCAGTCTAAGTGTCATTATTTTATATAAATAGGCTACATTAACAGGGGGTGATGGAGAGAGTACCCGCTATGTCTGTCAAATACTGAATATAGACCTGTGTATGCTTTCATTTGTTCAGTATCAGTTTTGTTCAAGTTATATTCCTAAAAAAATGTATTGGGCTAGATAAAACGACTCACCCTGTACCGCCCATTTAGGCCCATGTAATTCAAGTGGCTATTTGCAGGGTCATTTGGGTGACGCTGATATTTCGGTTTCATGGCTAATGTATGCCGGAATGTCAACAGAAGTGTGTAAAAAGACGAATTCATTCATCCAACGTGTCCTCCCCCTCGAGGCTTATTTCACTTTTCGGGGGTTAAATTGTTGTTTCTATGGGAATTGAAATCGTTTTGTATTCCTGATGCATTCTTCTGTGGACTGGAGTCTTCTTCGCAGAAGAAGCGTTCGCCCGTTTTGAAAACCTACCAAAATCGGATGCTAAAGGGTGTGTGGGAGGACGAGGGTTCTTGGGTTACTTATCCGAAAGTGAAGGGGGAACGTCCAACAGTAACATGTGTTCCCAATGTGACCCAACTGCTGGGAGTGCTGGCTGCAATGCCACAGGGGAGTGGAAAAAGGGCATGTGGTTCCACCTTACTAGCTGTGCCCATACGTGTCTGCTGAATGCTAGGTTTTTAGTTTGACTGCTAAAACCCATTTGGGTCGTGCCATGGTCCCTTGGTCAAAATGTCCAGTAAGTACTCTGACAGTTTCCATTTGGGCGTCAAAGCCTGTTTGCTTCCAGTCAGTCATTTCATGCATATCTGTGAAGATTGTTGTCCAAGCATTTGTGTGTGTGTGGTTATGAATTTTGAAACATTGCAATTGATGGTAATGAATGTGTTGAGGGTTTTGTAGTCTACTACTGAGGTTATTCCGACACATCGTGGATAGGATTGTGATATTTCTCAGTCAAGCTGACCAAATTAAGTCAGAATAACCATTTCTCAGGTTATTACCGCTAATCTCAACCAGATCATTCACAAGTGAAACTTTGGAGCAATCTTTGAAATGTTTCAAAAAAAGGATGCCCACCATGCACACACAAAAAAAACCATTTGTTTCAAATACTAATTATGATGGCTAAATTTAGTTTTCCCTCCTGTAAACGTGGTTGTCATTTAAGCCCTCTAGGGTCCGAGTTATTTTCTATAATATGAAAATGTCTCGTTTGTTTTTATAAAAAAAACTGATACAACCTCCGAAAAGGGGTTTCATCTATCAATGAAACCTCCGATGATGGGCATCGGAGATTGCATGCTGGATTTTTCAAGTTTATTTATAAACGGGACATTTTTAAATTACAGAAAGTAGATAAGACGCTAGTGGAAATAAATAAATATAGATGATAGGCTGTACTTGTATGTACCTTGGTGCAACCTGTCACAATGTCATCTCTTCTGGTTCATCCAAACATGCACCGTGGCGATTATTGTTACCATTTCTCTTTCCAGAAAAAGTCATGGATGTGGAGTTTTACGGTGATTACAATTTCGATAGGGCATTTTGTCAACGATCCAAAAGCTTCAAAGACATGCTGAAGCCACGTGTGCCCAAGGTAAGTCGGACACTTTAATGCGCATGACTTTGGCCGCCATCTTTGTGCCTGGGCTCTGGTTTGAATATCTTAAGAAAGTTAATTCTGTGACTAAGTTACATCAACGCCAGTGCTGCGCTATTTTGGGTGCGCAAACGAGGTCATGGCATAGGTTCACTCATTCAAGAGTTTCGCTGACGTAGCTTATTCTAGGCCTAGTTGGCTGAAGGCACCCTATTGGTCGGGCTATTAATGCAACTTTGTGTTACAAAGTATCGCTAAAGCTGATCGTACGAAATGTCTTTTAGGAATGTCACTGGTGTCGTTTCTTTCCTCCTGATGACGACATTGGAAATTGGAAGTTTGATAAACTCTGAGGGGAAACTTTATAACTATGTTAGATCACAATTGATGATCAATTTGGAGTAGAAGGCACATTATTGTTATAGCATGGTTTCTGCAGGTCATTAAAGTCCTCGAAAAGTCAGTGATTGAGATTTAGGTCATCAATGAAAATCCCAGTGGTACTGATATTATAATTACAGGGTGTCTGCAGGCCATTAGCCAGTATTCCTTGAAAACTCCTTATAGTTAACGTTAGGGTCAATAATTTTCATCACTTTGGTACAATCGGTGCAATAATTAAAGTAATAACACTGTTTGATATGTTAATTCGCCAATTTGTAAAAGTAATTCAAACCAATTGAAGGTCCTTGAAAAGCCGTTAATATTACTTTGCTGAACTATGCAAGCACTTTATAATCTGGAATACTGATGTTATCATGTAACAATTCATCCAAATAGAATGTCACAACTTCCATTGTGTTATTGTGGAAGATGTGGATGTTTATGGAACTACTTATGTGCCCTCTGGTGGTGGTATATCTTTATAATAACGTTGGACTAGTCGACCATTAAGCTATAAATCTGTTAATCTTCTTGTAAAACTGGTGTCCTCTCTTGGCAATGCTTGGCAATAACACGTGACCTTCGTGCCCACATGTGGCATTTAGTAATATGTCATTCAAAAATTTTACCTTAAAAATATTTAAGTTGCTTTTTTTAAGGTCAATTTATTTTAAAATATGGTACGTCGTGGTATGAGTGCTAAAGCATCATTTTAGATTTTAAAAAATAGCAATTTTTCCAATATTTTTTTATATAAAAACCCGTTGTATAAAATTTCCGTTGGTGGTCCAAATTAGTATTATATAGTTCGCTGCCTTTTAGGTTTTCACTGTTCAAATTAATAATGGTGAAATTACGAATTAATAAAAAATGGCATTGTTTCAGCCCCTTCCGATAAATTTATTTTGATGTCTTGTCCGCTTGTTTTTTTGTTGTTGTTGTTTTTATGAGGATGCCATTCTCGGTTTAATATCATGCGTGACCAGACTGGTTTTTTTTTCTTCTCTTCGAATCTAATCCACTTTAAATTTAAGTCAGGTTTTTTTTTTTGGAGGGTAATTTAGGACTACCTGCTACTGGTAGCTTTTATTTTTAGCTGCACACTGGATGGATTATGTGATAACGAAACTCGTAAATCTCATCTTGTTTTTTGCATCAAGAAGAGGTTTTGGGTTTTTTTTGCTTCCAAAAATGTATTTTTCAAAGGGAAAACGCTTGTTGGCAATTAAAGAAAGTCAAGTTTCTATGAAAACTAATTTTCCACTTAGCCAATGTCCATGTTGTTTTTACTTTTTTTTTTCTCTTCTGAATATTTTTTATTTGATAACGAAGTAACTGCCAGCAGTATTGTCAGTAGGCCTAATTTATAAAACTTTTAAGTTGATGTTTTCTCCTAATTTAATGACCGCAATTTTTTTCGTATGCTAAAACCATAAAAGTACATTATGATGCGCAGTAAAATGCGAATTCATTGTACTTTTATCGGCGTCTGAAGATATTCAGTAACTTTTAAGTATCAGATTAAGACTGGTTGAGAACAGAAATTGATGCAGAATTCGTAAGAACTTGTAAAACTAATTAACCCCCTCAAAATGTAGTCATTGCTTGAGCAGATTCAAATTTACGATTTCCGATCCCACTCCTTATCTTTATTTCCAAAAACTTGCAGCAGAATTTATTTCTCAGTTGATTTTAATACATGTACATTACGCCGGTAATATGGTCTGTAAGTAATCGTACGAAACATTTAGTAAAATTAGTTTTCATTAACCAGTGAATGAATTTTTTTATCACGTAACATGGAGTCATTTTATTGTCAATATTTACGTGCTAAATTTTCGTGCCATGGACAAATTTGGAAGGACTATGAGCCCTTTCTCAGATCAATATTTTACCAAATTATATAATCAAATAACTAAATGAATGTGTTAGATTATATTTTCATTTATTGACGCATTAAATGTGAAGACAATACTTTTGAAACGGACACATTTATTTTCAAATGAGGATATATTTGTCTTCGATGCAAATATGGCTTTATTATACCTTATTTGTTCATAGTCTATTTTGTAATGTCATTTTGAAATTATTTTAGCACTCCACTTGACGTGTACTTGAACATGAGCACTCTTTGATGACAACTACCTTTATCGAATTTTTACGTTTTATTTAAATTTGTTGTCCAGTATCTTGAGTATGCCTTGGCATTATTACGCACCCTGTACATCATGATGCATTGTTTTTAGGTCTGTCCACAATGATTCACGGCAGACCTTCGCTGAAATGACTGTTCAGTAAGTGGCTTCTGTCCTTTTGCCTTTGGCAGTTTAGTCATTTTGAGTTTCAAATGTTTTTTTCATATAGGCCTGTGTATTTTATTATTATTTTTTCTTCATTTAAAAAAAATGACAGACTAGGCCTTTGAAACGTGGGAATTACATGTGAGTGCGCCCTGTTGGATCCAAACCCGAAACAATTTTCCCACATTTGATGAGCCCCAAATTTCCTTCCCTTTTTTAAGCCCAAACTCACCTTACTTATCTACTCTCCTCTCCCCAACGTAATAAGTACTTGTTGAATTTTTATTTTGTTTTCATCACCTGACATTATGCATGAAAAAAAACCCACTATACCCTACGCTTGGTTGAGATTGCACGAACCTACTACGATATAATTAACAGGTAGATATTTGAAACCTGGATTTGGCAGTTGAATTTAGGCCTAAACCCTCAACGGTACATGGTGCTTAAAAACGTTTGACTGTAGGCATGGCCGTTGGCAATTTAGATTGTGCTTCCTGTCAAAGTTCTAAACATTCTCACGCAAGTGTAAAACCAAAAAAAAATCATGAATGAAATAAGGTGTTGAGCACTCGAATAGCGTCGTTTTTTTTATTAGCCAGTGTTTGTATTTTTTAAAGCGAGCAATTTGAGATGCACCTTGATTTAATTGTAATTTTAATCGTCCCTTATAGGGGTTAATCTTATCTGGGAATAGGCCTAGCTCGCTTAGACAGTCGGTCCTGGACATTAAAAAATAACTAATTGGTTGTTTCCGATACCGGGGGTTATTTAGGTATCCATTTTATCTAAAATATTGTTAGGGTATTTTTTGTGTCGATTTATTTACCTGTCATTTGTTCATTCATTAAAGTCGATTTTTTAAACTTGTTGGATCAAATATTCTGATAGTTGTGGCGGTCAGGTGATCGTTTCCGTTATTTTCAAATTGTTTTCATTATCTGCCTGTTATTTTCTTTTAATTTTTTTTAATTGGCTTGGCAGCTTGCCGCAGCTTTGAGGACACCATGTGATGCAAATCGTTCATATTTGACACTTTTGAAAGTTCTCCAAATGCGTGGTAGTTAAATATGGATGCCTTCTTTACCATAATTATCATGGCACTTGCTACTAAGTTAAACTTTATGCATTTGGCAAATTTCCTCAATCTTAATTTTCCGTAATTTGACTGCAGCTGAATGTTACGGCTATTGTATTTTTTATTGCAAGATTTTGGTAGAAATATTAGTAACAAAACAGTACTTTTACAATATACATGTCACGTGTTGCTCATTTTGGCTACAAACTCGATTGAAAGGATATTTAAAGATTTGAATACCATAAACAATAATAAGGTTTACACTGGTACATGTGCATGTAGTGCTGGAATTTATCACACAAAAAGCTTCGGGTCTTGTGATCATGATTTAATACATTTTTCTGCGAATCTTCTGTTGCGACTCAGTCGTCGCATAATAAATGTAATCGTTATTAGCCCGCTAATTAAAAACCATGCCGTAGGATTAATTAATAATGAAATAAGATTGGGCTGAGTGCAGCTTCCAAAAATGGATAGCTTATCATTTATGAAACTGTAATCGTAAATTTTCCGTTTTAATGACCAGTGCCTAATTCGAAATTGGATGCATTTTGAAGGCATGAATTTCGATATGGTTGTTTAAGACCTCTATAATGCATTTGCACTTAGTTTTAAATAATTGTGCACTTCACTGTTGGCTATTAGTGGACTAGGAAAATCAGAAAATGGCTTTTTTTATTGCAGTGATGGATTATAAATTTATAATGACATATGGTGTTCATGTTTTAATTTTACACCTGATTTGATTTTAACTAATCCCTGAAGAAGCATTAGCTAAAGATACATGTACAACTTAGCATGGGGGGAGGACACCTCGTAATGGGTAAATGAATGAACGTCATCGTAAAACGTACTTTGTATAAACAAAAAGAAGGAAGGGAGTTGGGGGCTTGGCCCGAAACGTAAGGTCAACATTTGGCTGACAGATATTTTAAATTAAATTTAAAGCAATGGGTGAGGACAGATGGCTTCTGTTAATCACTGGATCATCTAAAGGTCAACCGAATTCAAAATGTTAATTTTTTTCATTTCGTTTTTGCTAAAGCTAATTGCCAACATTAACAATGGAGCGATATTGAAATCCCTCTTTTAATTTAGGCTCTGGATTTTTCCTTGTTTTTAACTTTTTGACAGACACAGGGAAGTCGGGCAGCACCCTTTGGGGTGGACACATAGTGAGAAGTAACCAGCCACATATCGACATGAACATTAATGTAGTTGTCATGTATAACGATTGAAAAATATTGGTGAGAAATTAACTTAATTAAAATCAATCCAATACATAAGGTAGTAGAATAGTTTTTGGGAAATATTTTCTTGAACACCTTGAGCAGGCTGTAAAGTGTTCCAATATTTTACAAAACAATCATATTTTTTTCGTATGTTTTGATAATATCCTTGAAATAAATAAAGTCAAATTTTGTTTAAAACCAATCAGATTATACATAGTAAAGAACAAAATAAAAGATAACCCAGTGGACAACGATAAAATGAAAGAAGCGAAACCATTCAAGTGATTCAAAAAAAGTTGAGAAATAATTGAACAAAATAACATGATTTGCACAAGTAAAAATGCAGCCCAAAATTTTTTATATATTTTTTGGTTTAAATTGTAAAACGTTCATACTTAATGAATTTAAAATAACCTATTTATACATTTTATAATAGGCTTACATGAAATAAAGATTTGCAGTTACAATTAAAAAGTAGAAAACATCTGTAGACTCCCGACCCCCTTGCAGTTTTCAAATATGCTTATTCCTTTTCTCTAAAAACTTCCTATATACATGTATTGTCTCCTTTTTCCCTATATTTCCTATATAAATATGACTATATTGCTTTTCAGCTTACATGTACATGGGTTGTGTAATTTTGATAGCATAATTTCCGATTACGAAATACCCTGTGTGTAGAATGTTGTTACAAACGTGTTTACGTTTTGGCCATAGATGACATTCAGTGCATTTTATATGGTACTTAATTCCATACAAATTGTGCAGTTGTTTAACATTTCCATGTTAAAACCCTCTGAGGGTGAGCACCCTCTGTAGAATGTGAACCTCCACCCATACCTGTTATGACTTCATTTGATGATCAAAATCATCAGAGGGCCTGTAAATCCAGAGGTCTTCGTATTAGTGTTTCTGGAGATGTTTCATAAGGTCACGACATACTGTCTGCCTTGCAAGACTGACAAATGTTTACATTACCTTAAGTTAAGGATAAGCTTATCAGCTTTAAGGGACGAATTTGAATTTCCGTTTAAGGTTAAAGCCACGTACAGTATTGCTATTTACCCATTGCGAATGAATTCTAGAGAAATGGTTATCATTTTGCTTGCTCCCAGTTACGTATTAGTCATTTCGTTGTAAAGTCATTTATAAAGGTGAATTTATAGTAGGCCTGTATTTCCTCATTGCGACTCGATGCAACAACTTACTTTTGTTACGTGTTGGGTCTTAAAAAATTTACGTCTCAGATCACCTTTAGCAGGTGACCGATATAGTGACCAGTTTGTGCTGGTGCTTACCCAGCCCATATTTCCAGTATATTATTACCATATTATTTATATGGCAATAAGAAACTAACCAAAGTTTTCCTCCATTTTATGGATATGTCATCATTGACTTCTGAGACAGGTTAAGGTTGAGTTATCAGATCCGGGTGCTATGCTGGTCCTAGAGAGATATTTCACCAGAACCTCAAGGTTATGTATAAATTTAACCAATGTTCGGCAAACCTTGCGCGTCATAATGCACCAAATGCGTAAAATAACATTCAAATTATTTAGAGCTCAAACTGAAATCTTAAAAATAATTGTTAGGATTTTAGTTAGATTTTCCACTAGTTTGCCAATTCTTTTAGGCTTAGCTCATAAATGACAAGTGTTATTGCCGCAACATTCAAAGGTCGTGAAGAGGTCGTCAAAACAGTTTATTATCCATACAATGTAATTTCCCTCTTCAGTCCAGTGATTTATTAAAACGTTAAATCTGTCTGCTGAGAAATCATCCCAAGCAGATTCTGTTGACCAAACTTTTTTTTAAAGAAAAGTTTGAAGAAACTTTTTTTGAAACTGAAGATATTGCATTGAGAAATGACGATGATGTATGCTTCTGCCAGTACCAGTGCTGTGGGGAAAGCCAAACTTTTGACATACAGAGAAGTTGGTAGAGATAAGAATCAAATTGATTTGATATTAGGCACGTAGACCTACCCTCTAAAAACACTCAACGTCATGCTGTCTCTTTTCGTTTCGCCTTTTGATAGCGATTTTTTTCGTGGAATCCAGCCAGAAATAACCTCCAGTATTTTGGTAAGAATCCAAATTGTGATACATATGCCCACTCAAGTGAGAAATTCAAAAGAAAAGACAGCATTTAAGGGTTATTTTCGTTGGCTGCCAAACACCAACTGCAGACGAAAATACTAAATACCGTTTTCAGTTTCAATAATTACTTTCTTCTTAGCACTACTCATTTATTTTTATGCTAATTGATTTTTGTATTTGAAATGTTACTAAATATAAAATTGTCGCTGCTTTAAACGGTATATTACGGGAAACTAACGAAATTAATACAAACTTGTTTAGATGACGCCCTGTTTTCAATTTGTTTTTGTTATACATCTTTTTTTAAACATATCACAAGGTGTCTGGGAAGTTTAGGAAAATACCAAATGCATTGGTACAATTACATTTTATTGCCATATGTGTTTACCCACAAACCTTTTTAAAGCCTTTTGAAAATCTTGATCTTAAATTAGGTGTGAGAATTTATGGTTAACCTTATTAAAACATTTCAAGCCCGAGATAGGTCCTTGATTTTACGTCTTGAAACCCATCAGACTTCATTTATCATTCTGTAATGAAATAGTATCTGAAAAGTAGGCTCTGGGATTTATTAAATGGGTATTTCTTGAGTGAGACGTCCTGGCAGATTGTAATTTTAAGATGTATTCTTGTTTGGACTGGGATGTTGAAATTTAAAAATCCACGCCTTGGCTAAATAACATCCGAATTTTCTTACAAGTACATTTCCTGTTAAGTATGTCTCTTTAAGTACTGGAGAAAGTATTGCAGACTTCAGCGCCGACGGTTTTCGGCTGCCTTTTGGCTGAAATGGGTCCCTTGGGTTTCTTGAAGTGCCTTTCCGAATTATCAGCCGCGTGCTAAAAAGAACCAGACTGGACAGTCATCCGCTGACCATTTGACCATCGCTGCTAAATGCTGAAAGCTGGTGCCAGTGGCCACCCTCGCGTGCCCAATCTTGGAACAATTGGTCAGGCGTTATGCAACGTCCAGTGAGCTTAGCTTAATAGGCTGTGGTCAACGTAAGGGGAGGTAGGCTCACAGGGGCTGACATGTGCTCAATGGCCCTACCCTTCTTCTCACAGAGGACCAATTGTGTATTCATGGAACTGCACAAAACATAAATAACCGATTGGTGTTTGTTTAGTTTCTGTTCCTGGATTTCATGATTTTAGCCCTACTCTTGAGCATCAGTCATCCGTTGGGGGGCCATGACAAAGTGCTACTTTCAACAGTTCATCTCCTTTTGGAAAACACCCCGAAAATATAAACTGTTTTATGTCCGTTTAATCGTCTTCTGTTTTTCGACAGAGATGAGATGCCGACAGGAATCTGAAGAGAAATGGGTCCGCAATATAGGCTATTTCGATTGCTATTTTTACTCTTTTCTGATTTCCAGACCTGAAGTTAAGCTATTAGGCCTGCGCAATTGTTTTGTAGTAGTTAACAATTAATTTTGCCCGATATTCAAAGGCTTAACCGGCCAAAAAGATCCAAAAACACTTTCACATGTGGAAGAGCTAACATGTGGTTGTGCAAATTTTGCTGCTTTTTTCAACTTGCATATTCTTTGTGGTTGATTCCTAGAAGGACCAAATTGATTTGTGAATTGGAAATTCATTCAATTAGCATTGGGGCTATGTATTTTTACGAGGTTAAATCGTTGGGTAGTTTATGCAAGTTCCAAAAATATTTCTTACTTCATTTATGCACCCATGAATAGTTTTATTTTTATTTTAGAAAATACGTTTTATAGTTCGATCGAAAATGAGGCTATTAAAGTTCTCGAAAAGTTATTCAAATGGCATTGTGGTAATTTAATCGTATGACCTTGGTTTAATCATTTGACAGTTTTATAGGTAAATAGGCCTATCAAAAGTATTTTTACTGCATTCATCCACTCAAAAACAAGTTTCTTTATTGGGCTAACAAATGTTAAAACACAAGATGCCAAAAAGTCATGGCTTTTACATTACTCAGGGACAGGGCTCCCACTGACCTGGAAAACCTACATGTAGAGCTAGCTGTCAGGGAAGTAGAAGCAACCTGTAAAAGTCAGGAAAATATTCATGCAATTTCTGGGAAATTTTCATCAGCTAAAATGTCAGGAAATAATTACGTGAATTGATGAATCTATTAGAAGCAAAAAAATCACACAAAAAGTACAACACAAAAGGATCCAAAAAAAATGCATCTGGTGATTTCGACTTTTGAAATAATAAATAAAAATGAGTAACTAGTAAATTTTGTTTCCATTTTGTTATATAAACATTTGTGATAAAATCAGATTATTTATTTTTTTGAAAAACCTGAAAAAGTCAAGGAAGTTGAGAATTTGATTTCATTGGGAACCCTGTTACTAAACATATGGTCTGTCGAAGGACTCACGGACACTAGCGCCACCTGGACCTTGTCCGGAACGTTTAAATCTGCCTCCATTTTTAAAAACGAGGTTATCTCTTGAGTGCACTAGATCCACCCTCAAAATGAATCAGATTTTGGTTACTGGGGTAAGCCCCTCTATGGGGCACGTGACATGGGGTCAAAGGGCGAACATTGAAGATACACATTTTATTGTTCGCTTTGTTTGGCAATTGCGTTATTACACGACGTTGCCTTGGCAACGGTTAGGGGGATTCCAATAATCAGATTTCGGTAAGTTTGTAATAGGATAGAGGGCGGCACTTGACTCTTTGAATGGGACGCGCCATTGCCGCCTGCCTTCTCATTTTAAAAACTGCCAAATGTGTAAAAGTGTTGTCATTGGGAAGGGAGAAATGTACAAATAATGCTTGTTTACGTTTGCGTTGTTGGATCGTTGATTTTGGTATTTATTGAACACAGACCATGTGTGCTCTCCAAGCTCCATTCATAAAAGTAGTCCCTTTAGGGGCGTTAGGACACTGGTTCTGTGTCAATGCGCAGCTGTTTGGGCAACGCCTGTTACACTTGTCACAATGACCTTACAGAAAATAAAATGTCAGGTTGAAGTAGAGTTAAAAGCAACGGTAAATAACCGAATGCATTAGGAACTAGGCTTATCTTTACAGTCATCCTCCTTAAATTTGGTTAAAAATTAAGTGAAACTTCCATTGGAACACATGTTTTAGTAGTTTTTATTGTTGACTTCAGTTGTGAATTAGGCCTATATAATTTTTAGAAAAAAATTGTACTAGCATCTGTTAAAAAATCAACGTTGGAGAAAAATTAAGTGATTCAAATTTTTAATGCAGTAAAATAAAAATATTGAATTTTCCGAAAAATGTGCGGAATGAGTTTTAGATAATGATAATATCAACGTATTAACTAATTGAGACCGGATAGATCAGGGTGTCGATAGGTCATCAAAGGTATCAAAATGAACGTTTGGATCAATTTGGAATCTTTATGCTGTTGAAAGAAAATACCAAAATATTACGAAACAATTGAAGATCTGATGAAAAAATGTATGCTTTTAAAACATTAATAAAAAACTTTAGTTGTGCTAACATTTAAGTCTGGCAATCTCACTGCTTATACATACTGTATGCTTAGAAGTTGTCATCATTTCTGTCAATAAAAGAAAAAAATTATAGTATTATTAAATCATGTTTCTGGGGAAAATATGGTGCAAATTTATTTACAATTTCGTGCTATCCATTTGTCAGAACTACGGTGCAATTTTTATTACCGAATATTTATCGAAATGAATGAGATTGTGCTTACAAATAGCTTTAAAAAAACTTGGAAACAATGCAGTCATCAAGTTATGTAAATAAATGCATGATTTTAGTGTTATTTCTGTTAAAACCTTAATGACTTCTTGTTTTCCCTGACCTGCACGTTTCATCTGGAGTGTGCTATTGCAGAAGAGCATAGTGATGGATTTCAAATAACGTTAAAAGTGTCAACAACTACAAAAAACAAAACGTAATAAGTATGCGACATTTTTGCAACAAAGCGCTAAGTAGTTCAACAAGTCAGTGGACGCCATTGTTGTTTCCTCTTAATTGCGAACACGTGACTGTGACATTTTTAATAGAGGTGTTAATTGGCGTTATGAGCAGATGTGCCGATGCCATTATCGTATGTCGAGTCGGTCATTTATGAAATTGAGATGTGAATTAGACCTAGTTTTCACTTTTATTGTAGGTCAAAGGAGTGCAGGGTGAGGCTAGGGAGAAGGGGTGGTCGCCCTGTAATTTTAAATCCAAAGATAGTCTTTTTGATTGCAATTTGTTTATTTTTTTTTGCCAAAAAAACATGTTCATTACCCTTTTTTCCCTCGCGTTTCAACACCGTGATTTATCTTTTATCTTCGTAGTTAATATTTACTGGCACGTTTATTCATTAAAATTCATGAGCAAACCGGGTAGGGCTAAAGTCCCTCCCAAATGCATGGAATTACTGATTGCAAACTTTGAAACCATTATGCGGAGTAAAATTACGAGCAAATTAAGTTGAACATAAAGTTTGCGGATTCGTAACGCTGATATGGCATGAAGTTGTGGTCTTGGAAATAGGGGACGAGACGTCGTCAGGGGGCGCCACTGAGCGAGTTAAACCCTGCAATTTAATGTTTTCAAAAATCAATATTAATAATAAATAGTTCAACTACATGTGTATCCGTGTCGGTTAATTAATTGAGCCTATTAGTTGCTAATTCTTGCCACGTTGAATAGTCGTTGACAATGAATGATTGAAAAACATTAAATTGGCATTATAGTTACAAATTATAAATTAGCATTCTATATTTCATTACATTGTACCTTGGTTAATTGGATCATGGACAGTTTTAAAAAATATGGAGAGTATTTTTCAAAAGAAATTGTTCTTTTTATACATTTGCCCTACACGTACAGCATATTATACTTTTGACAAATAAAAATGTTTTTCTAAAGACTTTTAAAGCGTGATTAAAACAGGAAAAATTGTGTTTATAAGTGAATGACTTTAAAATGTCTCAAAACACCATGTGTCGAAAATCACTCAACATTTTAAGTCATTGACTTAACATTACCAAATCATGTAGAAACTCTGATAACTTTTTGTTGTTGTAGAAAATGCATATTACATTACAGTGTATGTATATATATATTTATCTGTTTAATTCCATATTTATGTAAAACAATAAGGAAATTTAAAATTGACTTCCATATGTGTGCGGAGATATTTCTGTTCAACACAAGCCACTGATTTTTAATTTTTTTAAAAATTCCTGACTTTGTAAAACCTTGCCTAAAATATTTAAAATATAAGCATATTTACTATAACATCCATCTTATCAGTGGTTAGATGGTTACTTTTAGTACATTGCTCTAGTAATGACCAATTGACTTCATGACCCCTCTTAAGGCGATATGATTATATGTAAAAGAGTTTCTTGCACGTCTTAAGGAGTCATTGTAGAGTAATTTAAAGAATGAAAATTGTTATTTGTTTTGTTTGATTACTAATTCATCACGGTCGTGTTTACACGAGCTTTTCTCTTCGTTTGTTAAGTGATGTAGACGTACGTACATGTAGGTGTGCTTGAGACTAGTAGGGTACATAAAACCCATATTACGAAACGGCGATGGCCTGGCTTGTGTTACTTTTTTGTTTTTTGGTGTCAAGCAATGGCCGCCACCCCTCAGTAATTCACCTTGGTGCTGGTTAAGATCCAGATCAAAACTCCTATGAAATTTTGGGGGAAAAAACGTGTGCTTAGTGTAGGGACAAGAGAGATAGATGGCTTCGTGTGATAGATAGATGATGTATTTAAAAAAGAGAGGTTAATGGCTTCTTGGGGGCCATCTTGGGTAACTATATCCCTTGGCTATCAGTTTTTTCGATCTAAAATGGATGATCTTAACTGATTGAACGGTGCACGAAAATTCCTCTTTACTGACGATAACTATCTGAAATAACGAATTTTCAGGTTTTTCCATGACCCTGAAAATACTGCGAAAAATACGTTTTTATTTTAAAATTTCCAGCGATAAGGTCTTTTATATTAAACGTAAATCCAAACCTAATCTAATTCGTAGGGCAGGGAATTAAAATCCAGGCTTAAAAATCAAAATTTTTAATATTTGTTAGTTTTGGGGAATGGATAATTATAGATAAAATTTTCCTTTTTTTTAATGTTTTTAAAGTATATTTTTTAAAATTTTCTATTTTTTGATTGTTTATTTAGTCATTTTAAAAAAAATGACAGTGTTTTACAATAAAATGTAGGACTGGATTTCACTTTTCAATTGTTCTGATGTTATTATTCGTTTTTATACGACAGTAAAAAAAACTTGTCCTTTAAACGTCCTTCAGAAACTACCACTAATGAAAAGCTAAAATATAAAACCGCTTTGGTATGCTATTGCGCCATCTATTGACAGCATTAAACGACTTTCGTAAAAGTTCAGACAATAATTAAAACATTCGTAAAAACAATTCAGAATTTCATTCTGATGCGTTTTCAATCAGAATGGGATTTTGAAGTATTCGACTTGCAGGGTTCCCACTGACCTGGAAAATCTGTAATTGACAGGAAAAGTAGAAGCTACCTGGAAAGTCAGGGAAATTCGAATGCAAATGTCACTATGTCAGGGGATTTTCTATCAGCTTTTTTTGTTAAGTAAATTCTAATTGTTTCTCGTGTGAAATGCCCAAGTAGAGAGTGCATTTTTAACCAACAAAGGTGTGCTTGTTGAGAGCTTTCAATTCAACTCAATACCCTACAGTCAGCAAGAGTATGCCATTGAAGCAATTCATTTGATTTAAAAAGAGCATTTCAAATGCTAAATAATGTTATTAATTGTTAAATTGTTTGCATTTTATTCCATAAATATTGTTGATAAAATCAGGGAGTGTGTTTTTCAAAAACCTGGAAAAGTCGTGGAAGTTTAGGAGTCAGGGAAAAGTCGTGGAAGTTTGAAAGTCTTGGAAAAGTCGTCATAGTCATGTACTGTAAGTTGGGAATTTCAATTTCGGTTGGAACCCTGCGTTGACGAAAACTTCAGTTTCTGTAGGTCGCCTAATTACAGAGTTTATTTGTGGAAAGTTGGGCGCACTTGGATTATAATTCATCTGGCGATTATAAACGTCAGAGTGGGAGGGGGGGGAGATGAAACTAGCGAAAACAAGCCGTAAGATTTCCAGTTTGTTTTCAAATCTGTAACCGATCCCAGTCGTGAGTTTTATCTTCGTTTTATGGCCAGGTGCCGCATTGAGCAATTTTGTTTGTAAATAATCGTGACTAAGTGCGGATTATTTGGCCCCCGCATGCATCGTCACGCACTTAATCTATATCAGGCCACCTTGAATCATCGCATTGCGACGACATTAAAAATGAATTAAAATTTCGGAGTAAGTCGAAGTCACAATTGGGCGGGCCTGAAGGAGGCCTTGTTGTCACTCGATTAGGTAACCTGTTGAGGCATCTCGATTTTTATCTTTCGTTAAAATATTGACGAAGACCACACCTGTAAGGGGGTCTGCCGAGGGGCATACGAATTGATTTCAATTCAAATCGTGTTCAGCAACGTGATGAGGGAAAGTCCTCGTTTGATTTAGACAATTGTCGGACTGTGGTTTATGAGCTGCCCTCGCGTACTTAATTGTGTGGCGGCCCCTGAGAGCA
The DNA here is from genome assembly GCA_034700785.1 of Rossiulus vilnensis. NCBI lineage: Eukaryota > Metazoa > Arthropoda > Diplopoda > Julida > Julidae > Rossiulus > Rossiulus vilnensis. The sequence goes on along the minus strand of JAQIXS010000743.1, from coordinate 2,353 downwards.
AACAGTGTGTTGCGCAAGTTATTGTCAATTTCTATCAAACCTTTGGATTTTCGAGGCCAACATTTACTGATATGCCTTTTTACACAAATTCACGGTGACCTAGTTATTTTCGCCAAATAAAAAAATACATAAAAATACGCTTATTTTGTTAAATACATCGCATGCACGAAGTACATAATGCCAGAAATGGACGATCGGTCGGTTTAGTTTTCAGTGTTTCGTTAATCGGAAGTCAAATTAATTAATTAATTTGGAGGTAGATTTTACTGTCATGGATTTACGGATAATGACCGCCGGGAAATCGCATCCAGGTTCGTAAAATTACGGCACACTTGTGCCTTGGTTAGGTCATTTTTGGGGACAAATTATTCGGAATAATTGGCATTTGAAATTTGGGGATGATTTAACTCCCCTGAGGCTCGGATTGCATATTTCCTATCATAACAGGTTTTAATTGACTTTAGAATTTGATTGAATGCAACAAACATTTGAATTGACATCTGCTTAGCTGTCTTAGGGCAGGTTGCACCATTGTAGGTTATGTGAAAGGTTAGTTAACCTGGGGCTACCTTTAACCACAAGTTAACCTAAGGGTTAATAAATTTTGTTGCACCATTTTACTATAGGGATTTTTAACCCAAGATATAGTAAATATGGAGATAACATGTTGCAGCTGGGAATTCTGGTAAAATTTCATTTTGTTACAAACCTAACAACTTACAAACCAGTTATTATTATTTATCAAAATGAAAAAGAAAAAAAAACGTGAAGGGCAATCCGAGGAGATTTTTCATAAAAAACAAAAAGTTTCAACAATTTTTCATGGACTGTCTTTCATGGTGACCCTTCGCGACCAATAATACTGTCAGTATCAACAAATACTGACCGTCTGTGAGGGTCTGATCGAACGACATACCTAAAGTGTCTTCGATTGCATTTTGCAATATTGATACGTATTGTCAATATAACACTCGATTTACTGTCATTAATACTGATCGTTTTTATATACCGATCGATAATTATTTTTACACCTGTCGGTAAATGCGGATATGAAAATATGTTAAAGAGGGCGCTGTAATTTCATATTTCACTCTTAGAATTACGTCACTAAAAATGACTTAAGAATTGGGTTCCGTTTCGACTTCAATCCAAGACGAGGTCGATTCCAAGGTCGATTAATCCCGGACAATAAGGGTTACAGTCAAGGTGTTTTCTTTCGTCGGTGTCTATTGTGGGTCGAATTTCGTCGGTATTTTCTCGTTTTTTGACAATTAATAAGACGTCATTCTCGATTGTGTGTACTCCAGTCCGGGCCCAGGGGGCGAGTGTCTCATTTTTGGTCGTTGAGCCCTCATATTTCAAGGTCTCGAGGGGCTAACAGAGACACAGTCAAAAATACGGTAGCTTTTTTATTTTTGGCAACTTTTCCTTCCAAGATGGCCGCCACTCACATTTTTCTTCCGAATTTTCTTTTATTTCGTCCATAATGCTTCTTGAAACATCGTTTTTTGTTGGGAAATTCTCCCCTAAGCGGCTCACGCTGGATACCGGATCGCATAAAGTAAGTAAGGCTTTTTTGCCAGTCTCATGCCATATTTAACAACAGCTGAATAAGTTTTTGGGCCAAGATTTTTTTTTTGTAAAAAAAAAAAAAAATGGGGAGGGAGAAAGATGCCACTGGCTGCAAGCACCATATGCAACAGTTTAGTCGGAAAATGTTTGAAAAGTGTACAGATACCACGATCATTATGGCGCTAGGTTAACTGGGAACATCTGGTGTGTTTCTGACAATTTCACCAGAATTTTCCCCCCATTCTTTTCCTCGCACTAATCCTTCATGGAAACCTGTAGGCATTCGCATGAGGTGAAAGATCGGGTTTCTTGGTTAATTTTAGATCTGGGCACCGTTTGCCACATTCGCATCGATTAATTATGTCAGTTGTTTCTTCGGCTGTGAGAAACGCTGCAACTACAGTGAAAGTTTCATTCAGTTGTTTTTAGCTTTCCGTTTTGGCCCTGAGATGGCGGTGCTTGGCAATGTCGTGGCTGCGCATCTATCGCCATCTGTGGGAAGAAACAGCACTTCTAATAAACATTCAAATGTCGTCGTTGATGATTATTATTTTAATACCCCCCTCGTTAATCTTAATGATAAATGTGGAATCGTTCGTCATTCATTTTATCATCATCTTTCATCGTTTATGTTAGTGACGTTTTATAAGTAAGTCTATAAGCTAAATACTCAAAACGTCACTATTTATGGTTTGTGCGATAATGCACTGACAAATATATTAAATGATATCGAATTGCAATATACATGTATATACAGTAAAACCTCCTCTAACGGACACCT
>JAQIXS010000742.1:0-39430 GCA_034700785.1 Rossiulus vilnensis | reverse complement strand
ATTAAGCTGCCATGTAAGACACCATGCAGCCAAGATGTCCAAGTCGTTTTGCAATTTAGGAGAGAAATTTTGATTCTGGTTCACTTCAACATACAATGAAGAATCGTCTGCAAAAAGTTTAGATTTGCTAGCCAAAGCTTTAGGAAATAGATTAATAAATAACAGAAAGAGAAGTGGACCCAGCACACTACCCTGGGGCACCCCTGAGGTAGCTTCCACCCAACTGGACTCTCCACCATCCACAACAACCCTCTGTTTTCTACCAATCAAACAGGATGATATCCAAGAAATGCATTGAGCATTGATTCCAAATGACTTTAAGTAACAAACATTGATGTGTGACTGTATCAAATGCTTTGGCAAAATCGAGAAAGACAACATCGGTTCCCCTGTCTAATGCAGACTGTAAGTCATGAATAAACAGGGCCAATTGGGTTTCGCATGAACGCCCTTTTCAAAATCCATGTTGATTTTCAGTAATTGGATTTTCCTTGTTGGCATGAGCTATAATTTTAGAATAAATTATGTGTTCTAATAATTTACTACAAACTGAAGTCAGGGACATGGGGCGATAATTAACTGGATTTTAGAACATCCCGACTTGAAAATTGGACAAATGTTAGCCGATTTCCAATCACATGGAACATGGCCATTGTCCAGAGATTACTGAAATAATTTTGTAAGGAATGGAGGTATTTCGGAAGCGAACTCTTTAAGAACCCTTGGAGAGATATTATCTGGGCCTGTGGATTTATTAGGCAAAAGAGTTTCCAAGCGTTTTTGCACTCCTTCACAAGAAATTGCGATATTGTTTATTATAGAATTTGTAAGCAATTCGACATTTGAAAGAAACGTTGTATCCTCTATAGTAAAAGCTCCTTGAAATTGTAAATTTAGAAGATTTTCAATTATTGGTTTTTCAGAGGTCAAGTGGCTATCTTGATTCGCAAGAGCCTTAATAGAATGTTGATCTTTTCTTAGTGACTTAACATATTTCCAAAAAAGTTAGGATTTCGTTTTAAGACTGCCCTAATGCAGATTGTTTAAAATAAGCCTGTGCATCAAAAATTGATTTCGTTAACTTTAACCTTAAACCCTCAAATTTGGCTCTTAAATTCGCACATTTATTTTCCCTCATTTGGTTACAGACTAACCTTTGCTTGCGCAAGTTTCTGCGGATTTCTGTATTATACCACAATGGGTCTGTGATATTACTGGAAATGTTAGAGGGTATGAATTGACTAGCCCCACTATCTAAAATCGATTTAAATAGCTCCCAATTATCACTAACATTTCTTTGTATAAAATTAGTAGAAAATTTTAAAAAATTAGAGGACACAAATTGTCGTAGTTTTACCCAATCAGCCCTATCAAAATTCTTAAGTAAATCAAATTTTGGGTATTCTAAAACCCTGAATTTATGTTCTCGGTTTAAAATTTTTTCGTATTTAGTGTTCTATTAATTAACAGTTTTCAGCATATTTTTGTAGAGAAATGCGTGTGCAAAGTAAATTGTTTAATTTATGACTTCTTAATTCTAAACATTTCGCTTCTGGCATTCGCATTGTCAACATTTTAGTACAATTTACGATAAAGTCCAAAAAAATGCAGATGTAACTTTTCAGGATGTAAGCCTTTATGCTGAGGTTTGGCGGCCTAGCATGGTTTTACATAACTAGTTGATCACAAAGGTTTTGGAGGAGTATTAGTGATCAGCGTAACGTAACGTGTGGGTGTTTACATTTGGTAACAAAGCATTCCTTGGGTTTGCGTAACGAAATTTATGTACAGCCCCTCACATGTTAACTGCATTTAACTTCTACATGTACATGTATGTAGTAGCTCAGTTGCACTTACAAATACTCTCGTTTGTACATGTATGTCCATATAGACACAGAATACAGTATTGTATATAGAAATGTAAATAAGCATTTTGTTTTTAATCATTATTTACAGGATTATCAGACAATATGGAACACAACAAATCCCGATTTCACAGAGTGTTTCCAGCAAACAGTGCTGATATGGGTACCTTGCGGACTTCTGTGGGTTCTGTCGCCTTTGCAAGTGCACTTTATGTTAAGGAGTAGAAGTCGAAATATCCCATGGACTGCACTTAACATAACAAAACTGGTGAGAGAACGTAATGATTCGTTGTTTTTTGCTGGTCTTTATTCATCCATAATTTTTCAATTGTTACTTACCTTGCAGTACATGCATTCTAAATGTTTTGGGAATGGTTATTATTGATTCTCTGAATTGCATCTTCCATACTATTTCAGATTGTTTCAGTTGTGTTGGCTATCATCACGCTAGCAGATATGTCCAATAGCGTCGCCAAATACGTTCGAGATGAACCTACAAACAGTGTTAATTTCTATGCTCCATTTATCCTGTTCGTTACATTCGTAAGTACATTCTCAACCCCTATAATATGATGTGTAATTAAACTAATCAGTTGGGCCTAATATTGTATACGTGCTGTGATGAAATATCACGTTCAAGCAGATAACCAACTGCAAATTGAGGAAAATTTCAAGTGAAATTGGATTGGATAATTACTTACTTTACTTTAGCTTTGGTTGAATTTTAGCAGGCTGAATGTTATAAAGGCCCTATTTAGTTTCCTAAATATCATTCAGCTGCATGCGTGTGTATTGACATCATCCCCGTATAGTAAACAGTTTATACAGTAAATATTGAAACACCTGCATCGTTGCACCCTGCAGGGTACACCCTTATAAACAGCTTTAATTGTATAATGGCTGAAATTGGTTGATTTTTACCTATCAACTTGTAGAATTATCGTTAATTTATGTTATGATGTATCCTTTACATGTATTAAGTATTGCGTACTTTAATGGTTTTAAAATTTTATTTGTTAGCTAATTACTTGAATTTTTCCCTTTTTAGATTTTAGTAGCAGTATTACAAGTATTGGAAAGAAAGCGAGGTATCCAGTCTTCTGGAATCATGTTTATGTTCTGGCTCGTTTTGTCAATAGCTGGTATTGTGCGGTACAGAAGCCTTTTAATGAGAGCCTTCGACGAGGTAATTAATTTTGAGGCATCAAACTGCGTATTTTAATTAAATCATACATAGGACTAATAATATATATATATTTTGCCATTTACTCATTAATTACTTTCTTAAGGAGGGCTACGTGGACATGTTTGCTTTTGTCAGCTACATGATTTATTATCCGTTGGTGATCGCAATGCTTGTACTGTCATCCTTAGCAGATAGTGCACCCACTTTTAAGGAATTAGATGAACATGATGAGGTGACATTTCCATTAAATTTCTCTGTAAATGAATGATATTGACATTCCTAAATCAAGTATATCGAACATGTGAAATATTTTGATTACAGAATCCTTGTCCAGAACCAAGCTCATCGTTTTTGTCCCAAATGTTGTTTTCTTGGTTTGATAGGTTAGTTAATCATTGCTCTGTCTGATATTCAATTACAGTAAGTGCTGACATGAAATAGCAAGATTTTATGTATATGATGTTGTATAAATTGTTTTGCATTATTTAGTATGGCTTGGTTTGGGTATCGCAACCCTGTAGAACGAAAAGATCTCTGGGCATTGAATCCGGAGGACAAATCGAAATATGTCGTGCCCTCCTTTGAAAAGAATTGGAAACATGAAATCCAGAAGCATGCAGTGTATGTAATTGTTCTTCTATTTTATAAACATTCCTTGACTATCTTTTAAATTTTTTGCATCTAAAAGTAGTTTTAATTTATTACAAATGCAAGTTTAATTTTTACAGACTGGTAAAACGAATTTGAATCTTGAAAATTTAACCTTAAAATTTAGTTAATCAATTTGTGGGGTTGGAAATTTTTAAAACATGCATTCTTTCGGTTTGGATTGAATATTATTTCATGTTCCCTGTCTACACCATGCTATTTAAAGTTTATGGTGCAGGAATTGCAAAACACTCCAAATCATTTATAATTTGTTTGTATGTCACAGGCAGCACAGCCAGATAAAAGCGTCTTTTTCTGCTCATAAGCAAGAGGTAGACATCACTCCAACCACACCTCGAGCTCGCCAACCGTCTCTTATAAAGGCTCTTTTTAAGACGTTTGGCTTGACCTTCATGTATGGCGGTTTTTTGAAATTAATCAGCGACCTTCTAACCTTCGTCAGTCCATTAGTGCTGGAGTAAGTTGACCTCAAAAGTTGCTTCAGTACTCACTTCAATAACAAGATACATTATCTTATTTTTGCTTCATTTTTTAGTCTGCTGATTAAGTTTGTGTCCAATGAGGAACCAATGTGGAAGGGTTATGTGTATTCTGTGATGATGTTGCTTGCAGGCATCTTGCAGTCAATAATACTTGGGCAGTATTTTTACAAAATGTTCATGCTCGGACTTCAGGTTCGCACTGCAATCATCTCAGCTATTTACAAAAAGGTCAGTTTATTGTGCAGGTCTTTGCTTATCTACTATTGCACTGATGTTTTTTAGCTTCTAATTGCATGTTTGACAGATTGGCATCCTTTGAGATACCATTCATTTACTTGTCATTTAAGATTTTGAAGACGTTTCATATAACTTTTTAAAAAAATACATTTATCACCGATTTTGTATTTATTGATACTTTTCAATTTCAATTCAAAGTTAATATATCATATAAATAGTAATTGTTAATGTGTTTTTATTATTCAAGGCCCTGCTTTTATCAAATTCAGCAAGGAAATCTTCTACTGTTGGGGAAATTGTAAATTTAATGTCTGTAGATGCGCAGAAAATTATGGATTTGTTGCCATATTTGCACATGATATGGTCAGCTCCCTTGCAAATCATCATTGCAATGTATATGTTATGGAACACACTTGGACCATCTACATTGTCTGGGCTTGCCATCATGGTTCTGCTAATTCCGCTTAATGGAGTTCTTGCAAATGTCATGAAGAAGTTGCAGGTCAGTGAACTTGGCTAATTCCACAATCTCTGTTGGCAAACCTAAACTTATTTGTTAGATGGTGCTATTTTTTAAAATTTCCTTGGCATGTTGGCATGCACATGTTTTTTTTTTCAATTGTTTTATAATTTATATTCTTTTAGTTTAAGCAAATGAAAACAAAAGACCAGCGTGTTAAATTAATGAATGAGCTGCTCAATGGAATTAAGGTAATGATAATAATTTGGTTCCTTGCATTTTCCATCAGTTGGCTATTATTTAATCGTCTATACATTCTCATATTAAGGTATTGAAATTATATGCTTGGGAGCCTTCATTCGAAGATCAAGTGCAAACAATAAGAGGCAAAGAGTTAAATGTGTTAAAAACTAGCGCCTACATCGGAGCGGCTACTTCATTTATTTGGATGTGTGCTCCATTTGTTGTATGTATTATTCCAAAATTGTATTATCATATAGGCTGGGCATTTTTTAAATGTGATATCACCTTTAGAAACCACGTGCAGTGCTATCTGGTTATTAATCTTTTATTTTGTTGCCCTTGAAGGTTGCTGTTGCTTCATTTGCTACCTATGTCTTGATTGACGAATTCAATATTTTGGATGCATCCAAAGCCTTTGTCTCACTTTCTGTATTTAACATCATTCGGATGCCAATGAGTTTCATACCAATGCTGATAGTCTTTCTAGTGCAAGTGAGTAGTGCTGCTGACAAATTAATTGACATACATGTATTGGTTTGTCTTAAATTTAACATATCATTTTTAGTCATCAGTTTCAATTAATCGTATGAACAATTACCTCTGTCATGATGAAATCGATGAGAACAACATCACACATGACAACTTTGAAGGTAAGTTGTATTGATCAAGTATCATCAATAACAACATTTAACAAAAACAACCTGGAAAGTAATTATATATTAATACTGTTACTGCACGTATTTTATATTCAGCTCATCCTATAAGTGTTGACATGGCCTCATTTTCTTGGGGAGCCGAAGAAGATCCCACCCTCAAAGACATAACGTTAAAAGTCAAGGAAGGGAGTTTGGTTGCAGTTGTTGGGCCTGTTGGCTGTGGGAAGTCGTCTCTTATATCTGCACTAATTGGTGAAATGGATAAATTACAGGGAAGAGTTAATACCAAGGTTAGCCAATACACCTGAACATTTTGTAAATCTGACAAATTTATTTATATTAGTTATTTATGATTTGGCGAATATTTAAATTGTCACTTTCATTCTAAAACTGTAATAATTTGGATTCACATTTTAATCGCATCCCTAAAGGGCTCCATTGCTTATGTTGCTCAACAAGCTTGGATTCAGAATGCCACATTAAAGGACAATGTCTTGTTTGGGAAAAAATTGAATGCATCTTTGTATGAAAAGTGCATCGATGGATGTGCACTAAGAGCAGATTTGGACATGCTTCCAGGAGGGGACCAAACCGAGATTGGAGAAAAAGTAAAACGAAAATTATTGAAAGAAATTCTGTAATGTTGATTTAGATCTTCATTCAGTGGTACAATGTAACTGTAAACCCTCCCGGGTAGGCTTTTAAATGGAAATTCACATCTTGCAGGGCATTAACCTCAGTGGTGGACAGAAGCAGCGAGTTAGTTTGGCTCGTGCAGTTTACAATGACACAGATGTTTATCTTATGGATGACCCATTAAGTGCAGTGGATTCTCACGTTGGAAAGCACATTTTTGAGAATGTCATTGGACCGGGAGGAATGTTGAAGGGAAAGGTATTATTAACTCTGAATTGGCGCTGGCATCTGTTTTCATAAAAGATTAATGTGCAATTTGCAAAATTAATCCGTTTCAGACCCGCATTTTGGTTACTCATGGGATCACTTATCTACCTCAAGTAGACTTGATTGTTGTCATTAGTCAAGGTTCAATCTCTGAAGTTGGAACTTACAAGGAGCTTTTGGCAAGGAAAGGAGCATTTGCTGAATTTCTGATAAACTACTTAGGAAGTGAAGAGGAACAGGAGTTAGACATTGATGGTATAATTCAATTCTGTTCAGCTCAGTACCCTACTGCCAGTATATACATAAATGCCAAGTGTTACAATGATGTTTTCCATCTAATTAACTGTTTTTTTTAGGATTGGAAGAAATGAAGGATGAAATCCTAGCTACAATTACATCGCCCGAATTGAAACAGTAAGTAACTGGAGCATTTTACTTGTTTTGTCCAGTTATTTTTCTGTATTATTTTCAGCGATTATGCACTGTTTTCAACTTATTGACAAATCGGTATACTTTCTGTGCAAAACTTCTGTTAGTTATTAATAATTAAGTTTACAGTAGCACCAGGCTCATAACTAATGGTTAACGTTTTCTTTCCATCTTCTCAGAAGTACAGAGAGAGCGTAAGTATGGCACAATATCACTCACTATTGTTGTTCACAGTCAACCATTTCTTTTTCTGTGTGCTTTATTTGCGTTGCTTTAGGACAGTACATTAAATACCAAATTTTATTTATCAATATTTTGATATGAAGATCCTAGACAATCAAGGGATTGTTAATGATTTAATGATGTTTATAAGGAAAAAAATATTGTACTAAACTTTTGCCAAAACTGCTGTACTGTAATTTTTTAAACACATTGATGGTTTGTGTACGATATTTTTAGTAGTTTTAATTATTTTGTGCGTTATTCAAGGTTTTCTTACTCGGGGAATGGAATTATAAGCCTTTAAGAGTAACCATGAAACTACATTTTGCATGGTGGATAGCTATCATTGAAGTAGACAGTTTGTATTATAATTAATTTTATTTTTGCAGGCAGTTTTCGAGGCAGTTTTCACGTACGAAAAGTCAAAGCTCGGATGACACCTCCTTACACGATAGCAGCAAATTCTCTTTTCAAAAATCGCAGGATTCTGGTCGCCATCACAGCATTGAATCTGCATTTTCAAGACAAAAGTCAAAGGTAGAAGGCATGAACAATCACGCTGTTGCTGATGGGAAATCTGGCACTGACCTTATTAAAAAAGAAACCGTTGAAACAGGCGAGGTCAGTTCATTACTTGTACTACATATATATATCCATGAATATTTACGTAATTTTTTGTATTTATTTTAAAAAAGAAATTTATAACAATATCAATTTGACATGTTTTAGGTCCAAATGGCTATTTATTTATACTACATCAAATCTGTGGGATTTATTATGTCCTTCATCACTTTCGTCTTTGTGGTGCTGTCTCACGCTTGCTCAGTTGGATCTAATCTTTGGTTAAGTGTTTGGAGCAACGATCAACCTAATCCAGATGGTTCACAGAATGCAGAATTGACCAATCTACGGTTGGGAGTTTATGGTGGACTGGGTTTTGGACAGGGTATGTAGTAGTCATTTGAATTAATAATCCCACATGTATTTTCACTGTGGATTTTGGGCAGAGCCTAAAATTTATTAGCGTACATGCTACAGTAATAATAAAACATTTTTTTTAAATTCTAAACACTGGTTTTTCCAGTTTTTCACCAAAAATTTGCATACTTTTGAGTACATAATTTTTTTTCATAAACGTTATTTTACAACCCCTGCATAATATTGTGCATTATTTCAACTATTTTGTTCTGAATTTGTCAAGTGATAGATCTTGGAATAGTCGTTTGAAGGCAGTATGTTAAATTATAACTTTTTTTTCTGGTTTTCTCAAATAGCCCTTTTTGTCATGTTTGGATCACTTTCAATGGCTTATGGTTCCATCCGTGCCAGCCAACTACTTCATTCGGACATGTTGTCAAACATCATGCGTTCGCCAATGTCTTTTTTTGACACCACTCCACTGGGCAGAATCGTTAATAGGTTTTCCAAGGATGTGGATGTAGTGGATACTGCCATCCCGCAAACAATTCGGTCGTTTCTAATGTGTGTGATGCAAGTGATATCCACGATTGTCGTCATTTGTATCAGCACTCCAATTTTTATTGCTGTCATTATTCCGCTATCTGTAATATATTACTTCGTTCAGGTACGTTTTATCAGGCGCTTTGAAAAATTATTTTTACGAGTGATAAGACTAATGATGCTCATAAATATCCATTTTGGTAATCAGCCATGTTATCACGTTGATTTCCCGAGCGGCGTTACAAAACTGACACTTTGGTCAACTGAAAATTCCTATTATTTTTACGAAAATATTTTCCATTTGAATTAAAGTAAACGTAATTTATATTTTTAATTCCAAATTGGGTGGATGTTTAACAATTTTTGTTGAGTTTTTGGGTATGTCCATTATGCTCAAAATTGTGTGCTTTGATTGTAGAGGCTTTACGTGGCTTCTTCGCGCCAGCTGAAACGTTTGGAATCCAACAGTCGCTCCCCCATCTATTCTCATTTCTCAGAGACTGTAACAGGCTGCTCAACCATCCGAGCATATGGCAAACAAAAGGATTTTATTGCCCAGTCTGAAGAAAAAGTCGATGAAAACCAAATCGCTTATTTTCCCAGCATTGTTGCAAATAGGTTAGTAATATCTGTATTCTTCTTTATTACCACAAAACATGTATAAACTTTTAATGACCAAATTTTCAATTACTAGGTGGTTAGCCGTTCGCTTGGAATTTGTAGGAAGCATAGTTGCATTTGCAGCAGCTTTGTTTGTTGTTCTTGGAAGAGATACAATCAATGCAGGAATCGTTGGCCTTTCTCTCAGTTATGCATTATCTGTAAGTAGAACTACTGGCAATTTTGCACATTGTTAGGTTTAATCCATTATTATATACTGCACCATATTCCAGATGTGGATTTTTTCCTGGAATTTCATCTTTAGAGTCGAAAAACCCAGACTGTTCAAATATGTACATGTACTTAACATCTGCCTTCTTTCTTACTTTTTTTTAAAATGTGGTATTCAGGTAACATCAACATTAAACTGGTTGGTACGAATGAGTGGAGAACTTGAAATAAACATCGTAGCTGTGGAGCGCATGAAAGAATATGCTGTGACACCTACTGAGGTAAATCACCAGTGAAGAATGATGATTAGTTTTATAAAGTCAGATGTTCAAGGTATTAAAATTTCATTTGTAGAAGGAGACTAGGATCGAATCTACAAAACCACATCAAGATTGGCCTCAAGAGGGCGTCGTTACATTTAATGATTACAAAATTCGTTATCGCGAAGGTCTTGAACTCGTACTTAAGGGCATAACATGCAACGTGGAAGCGGGAGAAAAGATTGGAATAGTTGGAAGGACTGGAGCAGGGAAATCGTCGCTCACTTTGGCTTTGTTTAGAATTATCGAATCTGCTGCAGGCAGTATAACCATTGATGGCGTGGACATTTCTAAGATAGGATTGCATGACCTCAGGTCAAGATTAACCATTATTCCTCAGGTAAATCTGTTCACATATTAATACATTATTTTTTAAAAAATCTGTACACGTTTTTCAAATATATCACTGACATTCCATGTGTGTGTATTTCTGGAAATAAGTGATATTTTTTTCTGCATAGGACCCAGTTTTGTTTTCTGGAACTTTACGAATGAATTTAGATCCATTCAACCAGCATTCAGATGAGAGTATATGGAAGTCTTTAGAATTATCTCATTTGAAGAATTTTGTTTCTTCATTGGCATCTGGGCTTCTTCATGAAATTTCAGAAGGAGGAGAAAATTTAAGGTAAATGCTTTTAGCCAAATTCTAAGAGTTTATAACATTAACTATTAAGTACTGTATATAGAACATTGAAAAATTCGATTTGCCTGAAACTGCTTTAGTCATAAAAGCTGGCTGTGCCATGTTCGATTATGCTTTTTTGTTTATACGTACATGTTACTCAAGTGTCATGTTATTTGTTGCATATAGTGTTGGACAAAGACAGTTGGTCTGCCTGGCTCGAGCATTACTTAGAAAAACGAAAATCTTAATCCTCGACGAAGCGACTGCTGCTGTAGATCTTGAAACTGATGATTTGATCCAAGCAACAATTCGAAAAGAATTTGCAGATTGCACAGTGCTAACCATTGCTCACCGCCTTAATACGATCATGGATAGTACTAGGTAATAGCATTATTATAAGGCAAGATTTTGAAGGGACCAGAAAAATGATACTTATGCTAAGTCTACAATTTGCTATATTTCAGAGTCATTGTTTTAGATAAGGGACTTATCAAAGAATTTGACTCTCCACAAACCCTCCTACAAAATCCTGATTCCATATTTTATGGAATGGCCAAAGATGCTGGACTCGTGCATGAAGAAACTCAATAGATTTACTTATTCAAACCTTGGATGTAGACAAGTATGGCTACATATTTTACTGTTCAGGAGACCAGGAATCATGAGTGGGTTATTTTGATAGTAGCGTCATTCAAAGCAATATATTTGACAGGATGCCAAACATCTTTTATACGCTTCATACGGGAAAATTTCCCTACCTTTTGCAATTGAACAATTATGAAAGGTTGATTGTTACTATTCGTGACTCCTTTTTTTCTTGACATTGCCAAGTGTCTTATTTTTCTCATGTCATCGTTATTTAAGGTTTTCATTTACATGACATCCTCACTACTGTCATTTTCCACATAATGATGGGGGTATTTAATGCAATGAATCATTATCCTTCTGAAGGGAAACCCTATTTTTCCGAATAAATATCATTTGAGGTCACACTGAACAGCCGTACTTCTGAATGAACTGCTATGTTTGTTGTCACTGTCATAAATTTTCCCAATTGGTTTCATGCATCGACGCCCTTTTTAAACGTCTCGACAAGGTAAAAAGAGTTACAAATTGTGAAAACTTAATTGCAGGCTTAATTATGGCGGAATGATACTTATACCGGGGAATTGGATTAATAAGCACCTGCAAATGCATGCTTATCAATGGCACATAGTACATTTCTCCGTATGACCAAAGTGTTTGAGGTATACGAAATGTAGCTTTGTGATTTCTTTCTCTGTATTGAGTTCGTTTTTGTAGTGAGAATTGTCCATTTAGCAAGAAAGAGTTTTTTAAAAATGACCTGAATTAAATTTGACAATGTGATGTTTTACAATTTTAGTTTTATTTGATTTATTTAATACATGATTTGATTACATCCCAAGCATTACTGTTTATTTTTATAAACAGCATTCGAAATGAGTTGACCTATGGGCACACGATATTTGAAAAGTGGTGTATTCGGGGACAACGTTTTCAATCACTGAATTTTCAAATGCATGGAATGTCGTAATTATGCAAATTGTATAGGTAAGGATAGGTAAGCGTTTTTATTTATTATACAGTCTCCGTGATGTGAATTGAAAATCCATAACAGATTCATCATTTTGCAGGATTACAGATTATTTTTGCAGATTTTATTGTTATTGATCACTTGGAACTACAATGTAACTCATAAAACGTATCTTACAAAAATAATTACTCTCACTGAAACTGACTGATCTAGAGTGGGTCAACCAAACTGTCAGAATTTTCGAGAAATAAAAGCAGAAGTATGCATCTGTATTCATGTCCTTTTTATCTGAAATGTAAATTTTGCGAAATTGAAGTGTTGTGGATAAAACAGAAATGGAATTTTTTGTCAAAATACTGTAGGCTATAAAGCGCTCTCTAGTAATAGTATTTAATGTATCTTAAATAAATCTTAAATATGCAGCATAACACATGAATAGTATTAACCCAGGGGTGGGCAACCAATTTTTTAATGTGGCCACAGGTACAATACGTTATAAACCCAAATTTTGTTTAAATCTTTAATGGGAACTCTCAATGTGAAACATTTTTGAAGCAACGCCGTCGGCGAACATTTATGAAAAGAAAAGAAATAATTAAAATAAGAAATTGCTGATGGAAATAAATTTGACGCCGTTGGCGAATATTTTAAAAACCGAGATCACAGACCATGAATTTTAGAATACTTTTTCATGTTATTTGTAACGTCTCCCAGCCGGTACTTGTTTCGGCCATTTTAAACGCCATTGTAAAGTTTTTGAAAATCCCGCTAAATTTAACGCCGCCAGAGGACGCCAGTAGACTTTCGATGAAAACTGCGATGATATTACCGGTACAGGGGAACTAATTATGAATCCTGGTAGTTCATAGCAAAACCCGTAAACCTTGAAACATGTGAGTGCAAAAAAGCTTTCATATTCTCACGATTGGGTTGTCAAGCGAAATTTCATTGTGAAACGTTTTCTTTATGTTTGTAATAAATGGTTGCCCTTGCTCTCTCGCAGGAAGAACATAGAAAAGAACGGGTTTGGCGTGCAAGTGCATGTCATGTGTGGCAGTAGGCGTGCTAATTCGCTGAATGGATTTGTTATCATTTGTCGCGACAAAAATTGCGTCAGTTGTGCAATAGATATTTATCAGGATGGTTGATGGCATTCATTTGCTTCGTTATTACTGGTGCCACAATGTGCCGAGCTCGTGAGGAAACTTCCCACAACATGCTGAGTCTGAGCTGTATGTGTTAACGACCTCCTGATCCAGTTGCTTGAAAACCAGGAATGTCGCAGCCTATATATTGGAATTCCGTGTGTGCATCATCTGTGTTTTGGGCAAGTATTTCACTTTTCTATAATCATATTAAAATAGGAATGAGTTTTTGCTAATTTTGTCTTATCATGTAGCTAGTGTACTAAGTCAGAATATATCTGAATACGGTAGCGTAGTTATCTAAGTTGGGAAAACCTTTCAGACGATACTTTGACGGTTTTCATTCCAAAGGTTATGCGGAAAAAGATTTGAAATCGAAATGCTCATTTTCTGAGCTCATTTTGCCTTTCATCTTTCCGTTTGTAAGGAAATGTGTGCTCAGTTGTTGAAGATAATAATTGTTTACGGCGTCTGAGGTTATTTCAGAAACCTTATCACGTATAATTTGAAAACGACACTTTTGAAACTTTTTTCGTGCATCTGTTAAACATGTTTGAACCTGTATACAATCATAAGCATCCCATCACTGATGTGGTCACAATGGAGGCGTTATAATGAAAATATCTAAATTGAATACGGCTAAAATTATTTATTGATAAAATATAGGAAATGCTGTAGACCTACATGTGAAATTTTAAACGTAAGTTTTATTACTGAGGCCCAATCATACATGGCTTGTACCTGTGTAGTGGCTGATCTGCCACTTTATTGGTAGTCCACTTACAATTTTATTTTTTTTAAATCTTGCATACTTGGATAAGGTCCTTATAATTTCTCTTCTTGTGTGTTATAATAATGATAGTAAATAAATGTTGGTTCCATTCACCTGTGTTAATAAACTTCACATTTTTTATAGTAAACATGATTTCTGTATGCATATGTTAAACGTGTTTCAACCTGTTTTTGCTGTTGTAGATAGAATCCACATTTGCCCACGGGTTTAACCAAGTAGTATCATGTTCTTCATGACTCGGCTATTTCATTCAAAACTTGTTTAAATAAGCTTTGTAGTACATGCAATCATCCCTATCATATTTGCTGAATATCTGATATGGATCTTTTGCAAATAATTGGTATTGATTGAAAGCTGTCGATGAAGGTTAAACTTTTGTACTGTGATATGGAATTGTGATAGGCCTATTAGTAAAAATTGGTTATATCCTATTTAAATAGGATGTAACCAAATCACCTGAAAAAAATTCAGTACCATAAAAGGCTGAGAATCCCTCAAATAAATTAACCTGACTGTGGTAAATAGAAACATAATTTTATAAGGAGTAATTAATACCTTTCTTATTTTTTGTTATTTATGCAATAGCTTACAGTAATTGCAATAAAAAGGAAAGCTAATAATCTTGTGGAAAATCGCTCTTAAATATCACTGAACAGAAAAGGAAAGCTAATAATCTTATGGAAAATCGCTCTTAAATATCACTGAACAGAAAAATGACTTCTCTGATGTTTCTAATTTTTGTTCTAGGATTATCAAACCATATGGAATGTAACAACCCCTGATTTCACCCAATGCTTCCAAAGAACTATTCTCACATGGGTGCCGTGTTTTGTGTTATGGCTAATTACACCACTTGAAATCTATGGCTTTTATAAGTCTAGATATAAACAAGTGCCATGGACTGTACTAAATATAACAAAACTGGTAATATATTCTGTTTTTCCATTGCTTGATTGTTGACGACATTATAATTAGTGTTTTTTGATCTTTCAGCTCATTTGTCTAGCCCTGATTATTTTGGACTTGGTTAGCCTTTTAACTCACACTGGGTTTAATCAAATAGATGATGATTTGCAGCTGCTTGATATGCTTGGCGCAGTTCTTCGAGGATGCACTATGGCAAGTTTCATCATTGGATTATTTAAATATAGGCTGCATTACACTGTAGTTCCACTACAGTAGCCATGTTATTTTTTTGTCTTTATTAAAGAAGTTTTCTATTGCAGGTTTTGACAGCAACTCTAATATGGATGGGCAAACGACATGGCATAATATCATCTGGCTTGCTCCTGTGCTTTTGGTTTATCAGTGCCTTGGCAAATGCCATCATTTTTCGATCTTTCATATTAAGAGTGAATGATGAGGTAGATTTTTTTCCATTCAGGCAAATTTCATGCACCGAAAATGTTTTTGAACATTTAGACAATTTTATCCACTGTATATTTGTCCCTTTTCCTCCAGGTTTCTTTTGTGGACATCACGGAATTCATTTTGCGAATGATTTATTTTCCACTAATTGTGGCGCAACTCATTCTCACAATCTTACCTGATGCTAAACCTCTATACTTAAAAGTATCGCAAGAGGTTGGAGTGCTGGTAGGAGTGCTACTCCGAATATTAAGTTCATTCAGGTTTCCATTATGCTTGAAAATTGAATAGTGTTATTTATTCTGTTTTATAGAAATTCACCAAAGAAGAGGGTGCTTCCTTTTTATCAAAAATATTTTTTGTTTGGTATGACAGGTATGTATGGAAACCAATATTTCTTATTCAAACCTCAACACATTCTAAAATTTGTCTAGTTGAATTTTCTGCTTTAACAGCTTAGCATTACTGGGATATCGCCGTGCCTTGAAAACTGAAGACTTAGATGGTCTTAAATACCAAATGAGATGCAAGACTGTAGTCCCATACTTTGATGGAACCCTTCAGAAAGTTTTAGATACTAGAAAGTAAGTGTTAGTGATGTTTTGCATCTACTGTGCTTCAATTTTTATCATGCCTGAAACGGTGATAAGATACTCACATTGCTATACGGTACGTTTCTAGTGATGCTGCTAATTTCAGAAAAAATGAAACTGCAGATCATTATGAAAAATGCATGACAAGATATGAAAGCTTCAATTATAGATATGTAGATCTTAGTAACAGTTCTGATGCTTTCCACTTATTTTACAGAAAATATTCTACGAACGCAATAAAATATGACAATACTACTTCATTGGTTTCCTGTAATGAAGCCCTGGATGTGTCAAGAAAACCATTTTTGACCCGAACTCTAGTAAAAGCGTTTGGAGCGGAATATGGATTTGTTGTATTTTTACGATTGATGACAGATTTCTTCTCTTTTTTAACTCCTTTGTTATTAAAGTGAGTCTTAATCCTACCATTAATATAGAGATACTGTTACTCTCAAGATGAGCATCCTGTATCCCTTTTGTAATTTATCGTTGTTACCTAGCCAAGTTATCCAGTTTGCATCTAGTAGTGCACCGTACTGGCATGGGTTTGTGTATGCCAGTCTCCTGTTTGTGTGCTCATTTGTTGAAGCCATCTTTAATGCCCATTGTACACAGTCAGCTGGTGCTCTGGCCTTGAAAATTCGAGCAGCGCTGATGTCTTTTGTCTTCAGGAAGGTAAGACCTCGAGTCCCTTGATGAACTTGCAATTTAAATAGCGGCTTTTTGTTAATATTGTTTATTGTATCGCATCAGGCTCTGAAATTGTCATCAAAGGCAAGGGCCAACACAACTGTTGGGGAAATTGTCAATTACATGGCAGTAGATATCAACAAGATTGTGGGATTCGTGGAATTTTCGCCATTAACCATTACCTCGCCATTGCTGGTCATTTTTGCCTTGGTGGAGCTCTGGATGTTTCTTGGTCCCTCATCTTTAGTCACTCTCGTGATCGTTGCCGTCTTTCAAGGATTCACGTTCATGCTTATTTATTATATTAAGAAAAATCAGGTTATTTTGCTTTCAGAAATATTGTGCGTGTAATTACTTGAACTTGATAAATTGAACAGCAAGTTTTCTTTCTTTCTTGGGTGAAGAGGATTTTCATGAAACTTAAAGACAAGCGTATTAAGCTTATGAATGAAATACTAAATGGAGCAAAAGTTAGCAATAGTGATTATGTAAAAATGAATTTAATTTTTTTTTAAATTGTTTAAAATGGCTTATTTTCTGTGTTTAACATCTTTACAGCTGTTGAAATTGTTTGCATGGGAGAATCCATTTTCCAAGTATGTCAATGAGTTCAGGCATAGTGAGTTAAAGGTGCTTCGAAGGATTGGAGTTTTAACAGCAGCTAATACGATATTTTGGGGATCTTCAACGGTTTTTGTAAGCGAAAAGCCAAATGTTTTTAGAGATATGCTATGCTTAAAACGAAACAATAGATGTCGTCATATTAATAAGTTCACATCAGTAATTGTTTCAAATTTATTTCAAAGCAGTGAAATACTGCGTCTCATGTATCGTTTTATCACATAACAGATTACACTAGGGGTATTTGCCGTATTCGTATTGACTTCGCCCAGCAATATATTGGATGCATCCACAGCATTTGTTTCAATCACCATTTTTAATCTGCTGAAACGACCATTAAATATATTGCCACAAGTTATCTCGGCATTCATTGAGGTTAGTCATTTGCATCTATTATGTTCATTACTTTTTGCTTTTAAGAATTTCTTGCTGAGCTAATGTTCGTTGATTTTAGGCAAGCGTTTCAATTAAGAGGCTAAATAAGTTTTCAAACTGCGATGAAATTGACCCAGATGATGTCGAAGTGATTAAAAATGGAGGTAAATTTCATAGAATTCAATCTTAGTGGTTTAATTTGCTGAATTGTGGTGTTAAGCTTTTCATCCAATATTTCTCAGATTCTGCTATTTTGGTTCAGAATGGTGAGTTTTCATGGGGTGGAGATCAACCCCTCTTGAGTGACATCAATCTAAAAGTTCGAACTGGAAGCTTGACTGCTATAGTTGGGCCTGTTGGTGCTGGAAAGTCCTCCTTGATTGCAGCTCTCTTAGGAGAAATGCAGAAAATGAAGGGAACAGTTGCTTGTGTGGCAAGTCAGAAAACTAATTTGTCTGCATTTTTGGTCACTAGAATTGAACAGTTTTTATTTAACCATGTTTCAATTTTATACAATATTAGGAGAATGTAGCATTTGCACCACAGCTGCCATGGATTCAGAATACGACATTAAAAAATAATATTCTCTTTGGGAAACCCTTTGTGGAATCCAAATATAAGTCTATTCTTAAAGCCTGCGCTCTACTGCCAGATTTAAAAATCCTGCCTGCAGGAGATGCGACCGAAATAGGGGAAAGGGTGAGAAAAAAAACTAAATACGGAATTTAGCTTTCACTGCCTTATCCTTAATTGTACTCGACATCTGCCTTTTTATGCTTTTTAGGGAATCAACTTGAGTGGTGGACAGAAGCAACGTATTAGTATAGCTCGGGCACTTTACAGTGAAGCATCCGTTTATTTCTTTGATGATCCACTGAGTGCCGTCGATGCCCATGTTGGGAAACACATATTTGAAAATGTCATTGGACCTAAAGGTTTATTGAAGGAACAAGTAGGTCATCTCTTGTTAGCCTTAAAATGTCGTTTTGATATGCATGTTTTTCATAAACATTATCTTTGTAGACACGTCTGTTAGTAACCCACAGCCTCACATATGTGTCCCAAACAGATGAAGTAGTTGTACTCAGCAATGGATC
Organism: Rossiulus vilnensis; assembly: GCA_034700785.1. Lineage (NCBI taxonomy): Eukaryota > Metazoa > Arthropoda > Diplopoda > Julida > Julidae > Rossiulus > Rossiulus vilnensis. The sequence continues at coordinate 20,601 of JAQIXS010000742.1, read as the reverse complement.
CGTGAGTGAGATAGGCACATATGAGGAACTTCTAAAGAAAGAAGGAGCTTTTGCAGAACTGATAGCTACGTATGTGAACAATGGAAAAGAAGATGAAGAAGATGAAGGTTGGATATATTATTTCACGTTGTTTTATTCCTTTATGGGAAATTCGAGAATATTCCATCAATATAACTTTTGTACGTGTTTGTAGAACTTGGGGAAACTGTTCAAATTGATAAAGCGCGAAAAGTCTCCATAGATAGGTAAAATGCTTCTGAAGTCGTTTTTCAATCTTTAGTTTGATTTTCCAATTTCAATGTTTGTTGTATGTTCTACAGGCAGATTTCAGTTCGTTCTGGTCATTCTACCAAATCTGAAAAGAGCCAGGCCTTACCTGATCCTACAAATGCAAAATTTGGTCAAAAAGGAGGCCTCATCAAATCTGAAACTGTGGAAACTGGAAAGGTAGATCACCAACTTTCATAATCAGCGTGGTAATCCTTTCAGGTTTTTCAAAGGCTTACAATGATGTTCGTATATTTGAAGGTTAGAAGAACAATCTACGTAACATATCTGGCTGCATATGGGTTGCCAGCAATTTTGATGTTGCTATTTTTTGTGGCAACGCATATATGCAATGCTGGATCCACTGTTTGGTTGAGCTTGTGGAGTGACGATCAGCCCAATCCAGATGGAACACAAAACACTGCCCTAAGGAACCTGCGTTTAGGAGTATATGCTGGTCTAAGCTTCTTATTTGGTAGGTTTTCTTTTACCATTTTATTTAGTTTGATGAATGAATGAAAGACAGATTAAAATATATATATATATTCAAGCAGTTATGAGAAATGCCAACAAAATATTGCTTGCATATTAGTAATTAAGAATGTTAAACAATGCGTAGTTAATAATACCATAAAAGGATGGTGTAAAAAATCCAAATCGTGATCCTTTTATATTGTTTCAGCAATTTTCCTCTTCACTGGTGTGGTCAGCCTTGTCATAGGTTCCAATCGAGCTTCGTCCTCATTTCACAGTAAAATGTTGACCACCATCCTACATACTCCACAGTGGTTTTTTGATACCACCCCTGTTGGCCGTATCCTGAATCGTTTTTCCAGCGATATAGACACCCTCGATCTTCAACTTCCTAATAACCTTCGCATGTGGATCAATTTTATTCTGCAAACGGCAGCCGGATTTGTTATTATTCTCATTGCAATACCTTGGTTTACATTAGTGGCTTTACCTTCCGTTGTCTTCTTTTACTTGCTTCAGGTGAGTTTTTTTCACATTAATAGGAATGTTTCTGGTCAAACCCACTATATATGTTACATGGGGAATTGCTAAGTGCAGGCCTATAAAATCATATACTTGTTTCATTTTCAGATGTTTAATATTGAAAGTGGACGACAGTTACGCAGGCTTGATTCTGCTACAAAATCTCCCATTTATTCGTTATTCTCCGAGTCCATCTCTGGAGTGTCAACCATCAGGGCTTTCAGGCATCAGGATTTATTCTTCGAAGATTTGATGGTCAATATAGATAAAAACGTAACTTGTGGATATCTTTCATTAGTAGCGCAAAGGTTAGTGGTCACATTCTGTCTGCGAACTTAGTTGCTTAGATCACTTGATCAAACTGAATCTGCATTTCAGATGGCTTATACTTAGAATGGAATTGTTGGGAGGGATCTTGCTCTTTGCCTCTGCACTGTTTGCTGTATTCCAAACGGACGCATTTTCTCCAGGAACAGTTGGACTCATTGTTAGCTACACAATTGTGGTTTGTATGACAAATATTGATTTATTGAGTTTGAGTATGTGAAGACAGCATCGTAGATCTTGCATTGTTTTATCGTTCTTAAGATTACTGCAAATTTGAAAGTGCTGTTCAATGCAAACAGCATGCTCGAGACAAATATTGTGGCAGTCGAGAGAATCACGGATTACATTACGAGCATTCCACAAGAGGTAACATACCTTTTAAGGCCTAAGTTATACGTTAATTATGATTTCTTGAATTTCATTATTATCTCTTAACATATTATTAGGCTGATTGGACAAAACCAAACTCCTGCCTTCCGGTTGATTGGCCAAATCGTGGTGTTATCCAATTTAAAGGATATGCCACCAAATATAGGGAAGAACTTGACAACGTTCTGAAAGGCATTTCTTGCGAAATTCAAGCTGGCGAGAAAGTGGGAGTAATCGGCAGAACTGGGGCTGGAAAGTCCTCACTTACACTTGCCTTGTTTCGGATCATCGAATCGACGTCTGGCTGCATTGTTATAGACGGGGTGGATATTTCTAAATTAGGACTTCACGAACTTAGGTCGCGACTTACCATTATTCCCCAGGTAATTGCATCTCTGCATATTATGCCAGGATTTTCAACAATTATTGCATAGCATTGCTACATTGAATTGAAACTTAATGAATAGATACCAAAGACTGCACCAAGATAGATAAAGTCCAAATATGTTGTAGATCATAATTTCTTACTAGAAATTTTTTTTAGGATCCAATGTTGTTTTCTGGAACTCTTCGACGCAACCTGGATCCGTTTGACAAGCATTTTGATAGTGACCTGTGGACAGCATTAGAACACGCTCATTTGAAGGAGTTCATTAGCTCCTTGCCTGCAGGACTCTTACACGAAGTTTCTGAAGGTGGAGAAAACCTTAGGTACGATCATTCCTTTCGTACTAAGTCCAGTGATTTAGATAACAGTTTGATATAATCTATTAAATAGAATTGGTGTAATTGAAGGGTTCAATATTAAGTCTTGTTGCAAAACGACGTTTTTACCATCCATGATAAATTAATTACTTTTTTTAAAAATATTTCTATTTAGTCCTATAATGCATTTTGTGCATTTTAATGATGCATTTAAGTGAGTATAAAGCAAACTTATTTTTCTTTAGCGTGGGTCAAAGACAGCTGATTTGCCTAGCTCGTGCCCTGTTAAGGAAAAGTCAGATATTGGTTTTGGATGAAGCTACTGCTGCAGTCGATTTGGAGACAGATGATCTTATCCAAGCTACCATTCGAAGAGAGTTTGCTCATTGCACAGTTCTGACAGTTGCCCATCGGCTCAACACCATCATGGATGCAGACAGGTAATTACCTACTCATTTAATTTATCGTCTATGTCAGAAAAATGCATAGATTTGGAAAATCTGTCGCCTTTTCAGAATAATGGTTTTAGAAAAAGGAGAAATCAAGGAAATGGACTCTCCACTGGAGCTCCTTCAGAACAAAAACTCCATATTTTTCAGCATGGCTAAGGATGCAGGTCTCATCTAAATCTTGTGCCTCCAATATGTGTGTAAAACATGTTGGTGAATGCAAGATGGGTCAAAATCAATTCACATTTAGTTATTACTCTGGGAGTCCTGTTTCATAATTTTATTTTCAGTGTGTGAATCGTGACTTACATTTTTTGGGGGGGTTTATATGAGCAATTTTAGAAATGTGTTAAGCATAAATCAGATTATCTTTCACTTACCATGTCAGTTTTCTCGTTAATTGTCAATTACATTCATCTACATTCTGAATTTCGCATAATTTTAAAATTGTCGCTTTTAAGTGTAGCAGTAATAAAATAATTGAAGGAGAAAATATTTAACATGGCAGTCGTTCAGTTGAAACGCATTGCATTTCTCCTGGTTAGTTTCATTTGCCATGGATTTCAGACTAGTGTTGGCCCCAGAAGTAAACTCAGTTCAACTCAGTCCCCCTATTGTCAGCAAATAATTGTATAGTGTGATTAGGGCTGTCATGCTTGTTTGTGAAGAACTTTCGAACATCAAATGGCATGCAATAAATAATACTCAAAATATGGATTCGAATGCACTCAATTTCACAAATGTATTGGAAAGACAAATTTTTCCACATCTGTGGTTATGTTTAAAGATTTCCTCCACCAAACAAATTGTTTTGTCATTTCACATTTGAGTAAACACTTGGCTTGCTGGTATTATTAGTATCAAATCTATTAGCTCTATGCTGCACTATTTGGGTTTCCTACACTCAAATGCGGAATTAAATATACACGTTCTACAGGAGTGAAGTGACAACAGCAGTGACATTTTATTCATCTTTATTGCATTCATAAAAAAATGTTCAAACTGGGTGGGGTTAAAACAATAAAACTGCATCTAACATTATCATCTATAATTATTGCTGATATGCATTACATAAGTTTGCTAGGTTGCGCAAATAACTATCATTTCCAAAATTGGCAAAACAACAAATACCAGTACAGGTTAATTAACACAAGTAAAGCGAAAATTCAAGGGAGTAGATACAAGAAGTAAGTGACACGCAATGATCGCCTCAAATCAAACTATAGTAAATTTTGGACTAGCTGGCATCAGAACATGTAATCGACATGGTGACGAATAATGTAAAGGGAAGATGCCAGTATACTTGATACGCAGGAGAATGTCGAGTTTCCCTTTTCTATCAAAAATCAAAAGACTGGCAACCGCCCTGTAATTTTTTGGAGATCACAAAAATAAAACTACACAAAGCACCTCACAACAAGTTATAACATAATTGAAAAAAATTAGACAAAAGTTCTTTCCTAAACCTTACAAAACGACCTGAGCAAAGGAAGTACATCAGTAATTATTCACACAAAAACATCGCAAAATGTTGTCTTTATCACAATTTGCATACTGGTGTTGACGGTGAATGTTTCATTACATGTAGTTGAGCTAACCAACTATGTGGGGCCTCCCAAGGCTTTAGAATTTGAAAGTTCACTCGCATGAAGAGCTAGCCTCAGCAGGCAAAGGTATTCTGTGGTTGAGTTGTTTAGGCATTTATTAGAAAAGGTCAAATGATACAATACTGTAATTAAGGATGTCTGAAATGTTTAAGTGAAAAGTAGGGGTTCTGCGACCAAATGTGCTGTTTTGGGCAGGACCGTTTTGGGGGTTGCCTCATAACCGGTGCGACTAAAAAGCACTCCCCATCTATTGTAATTACTGTATGGATCCTGAGAGTTGATCTGTGGCTTGAGCCCACTTCACTATTATCAATTAAATGCAATGGCCAATGAGGTATACACAGTTGAAATGAGAATTATAATTAATGTATTTGGCATACTTCATCCTCCCTTGAAAAATGGCACTAAAAAACACTTAGTGGGGGTTAAAGGGCAGAACTGAATACGTGGAAGCAAATTAGTTGTGGAAGTATCGGTGGTGTTGCATAGTTAAGTTGTGGTAGTAAAGCAGCCCCATGTTATCTCCGTTACCAGTATTCCCATTTTTTACAGTTCTAGAATTATTCAGCGAGATTAAGATATTAAACTAATTTGGGTGCTGCCTTTACCAACTAGTTTTGCCACAAATTGAAATCTTGAGACTAATTTGTGCGTGTAGATATAGCTACCCTTAAACGACAGCATAGTTTGTACACACGTGTCAATCCTAGGGTGTTTACAAAAATATTTGCGCATTACCTATTATCAATGCTTCTTTGTAAGACCGCATCTACCAATCTGAGGAAATAGCTAGTAGATGCAGTGAACAGGGATTGAGTTGAATGATTCATAGTGTACCATAGAACATGATAACATGTTTTGAAACTCAATCTTACTGGTAATATGAGGGATAATACCCAAGGCATTGATCTGTTTTCAAAAATTGGCTATATACAGTCAATACTAGTGATGGACGGCTTCATTGATTGGGATTCACGACTCTAAAGAAAGCCTGACAATGAAATTACTAGGAAGAGGGGCTCAGCGTGACACGCTCAAACGTAAATTTTTAACAAACAAAACTAGCCATAGATTTAGTAGGTGGAATCAACGATTTGGTCCCAAAAGAAGATCTAGCTATCCCATAAATACAATATAAACAATCCTTCATTATAAAAAAGGTATGGTAAACCAAAGACCCAAATCTTGGCGAACCTGATAATGGAATATATATACAAGGCTGGTAACATCAGTGGCACTTTCATAGAAACTGGCTACCAATTTTTTAATAGTTATCCAAATCCTAAAACTGTTGAAACCTGGTACAATTGGTACGGAACATTAGAGATGTGATTTCTATTACATGCAAACAACTGAAACAGTAAATTATACGCTCGAAAATGCCCCAATGAAAACGTTTACAAGGTACACAGCATAAACAACTTTAACAACTATTCAAGTAAAAAAGGCCTTGGTCCCTGGAAGAAAACCCTGCTGGCACATACATTGGCCCCAGGATGCACCCGTCAGAACATAATAACATGATACACGTAATCAGGTTGATAATCACAGTTCATTCAAGTATTTCAATGGCCCAAACTGGAACGTTCCAAATTCTGATTTGCTGCACATTTTACAAAAAAACTAGGATGTGCCATTCTAAATTAAAATGAATTATTAGTTGCAACTTTCAAAGTTTATTTCTAAAATATAAAAAACAAAAATTACCATAAAAGGACATGCCTCGTGCATACATGTATCAATGGCGTGGCAATTATGAAACCATTTTCATAGAAAATAAGCGTTTCGAATCAAAGTGCACCAATCAGCGGCACACCTATAACTTCTCGGCTATTCAGTAAAGCTTAAAACTTAATTTATTCCATTGGAACTCATATTCAATAACATGCCTGCTATGCCGTACAAAAAAATGAGACGTGACTTATTTTTAATGATTTGATCACGACTCACAGTTGAGAGATTTATTGGTTTTAACTAGATATGCTTGCAAATCGGTTGCATGTTATGTAGCAAAACTGCATCACACCAATTCCAATTTAACAACATGTTGATAAGCTGGCTGTATTTTTAAGATTCATCTCTTTGGGTGCCCTTATAAAGTCTGGATTCATCCATCCATCATGTAATTTCTAAAACTTCAAAACTTCAAAACTCATTAACTTCAGTCTCTTGATTTCCATTCGCAATCATGTCTCCACAAATGCTTAATTGACTTCTGGAATGTTATTGGGGAATATTTCGAGCAGACATTCTGAATTTATCTTTTACAAAACTAGGGGAAAATTCTGAAACCAATTCTGATTCGATTAAATTTCATTTACATGTAGCTCAAAACGATCGATGGCACTGATATCGGTAGCAAATTCCTGATACTTTATTGTACATGTATTTGTCGAAGTTGCTGTTATGAGCTCATTTTTGAAGTGATAAAACTCACATGTTGGACTCTTTACAAAAATCTATGATTTACTGACATGTGATGTAGTTTGGAATCCAGCAAATACCAGCTGAGCAAGGTACTCGGGTCCCACCATACCGCGCGTCTGTATTTGCACAAACGGCAGAGACATTAACAAGAACAATATTACTTCTGCCCTAGGCTATTTAACATTTCAATGGCTTAGATGAATTTGTACTGGACAGTACTAGATAGAGATCCACTAAACCTCATGATCTCTCCCCATCTGGCTGTACAACAGGGTTGCACAGAACTGCCAATTAGGCTAATTATCTCATTCAGGACAGAGATACTGCCAAGGCATGTGCACGTCACCACTACAAAAAAAACATGATTATACGAAAGTGGGCTATAACCCTACAAAAATCATTATTGACTAGCATAGAGCAGTATCAATATACTGGCATTTTTACATGTGCTGAATAAATACACGCAGGAACAGATTCCAGAAAAACCAGATTTCCGTCCACAATGGCTGTGCAATACGTGTATTGACTTCCACGCTATCTTGTGAGCCAGACGTTCATCTACTGCAGGCTGATGACAAATCCTTCCATTAAAGTTGCGGCAGGGCCGCTCGATGCATGAAGAGAATAATACATCGCAAAGATGGAATAGATATGCACAGTAACATTCTTGGGGGTTAGGAATTTGCTTGGCAAAGTGAGGGACCATACATACTATACCACTGTCGCACTCTACACATCTGTACTCGAGACATTTTTGGCCGATGCAATACTTATCAGTGGTAGGAGTATGAAATATTACCCTTTAACGCCAGAAACCACCACCTAAACTAGGTATTTGGTGGATCTGTACAAATATCATTTTTCTAGCGATCGTAATCATGACTCTGTTTTGTCTTTTCTGCCAATTAATCAGTTTTGACCGTGTCGTGGTTTACCCAAGGTGCGTTAGATTAGCGAGGCTGGGGTGGAAACATTGGCCTGATTTATAAAACACCGAAGCCAGGATAAATTTGTGTGGAATTTTGCAAAAATCGTGACACGTGAAAATGTTCACAAATTGATTCGGTAAGTGAGACTTAGTTTGAAATACATTCCCAAGATTGCATCGTGGTGACGATGTTGAAGTGTTCTGAAACTAGTAGGAAGGCTTTAACGCACCCTGGGCAGCCACCAAAGGATCATTATCGCTCTTGGCAAAAGAACTACAGCAGGAGAATGGAAGGAAAGCAATTACTCGCAACATTTCAGAAATGATTGGACACAGTATACATGTATAAAGACTTCCTGTGATTGTCCAGTAAGACCTGCATGAGCCTTCCTCAACAGCTATCCGAAGAGGATGTGACAATACTGCAATATCGTGGAGATCTTGGGCCGAAGATCATGTTCTCGGAATCTGGAAAACGTCTCAAGTCTTGTATGCTCGCCAACCACAGCCGCAAATTAAGATCCGCCACTGCTCCACATCGGAATGTGCAGACGTGCTAATTAATAATAGTCCAAGAGGGGCACCACGTCGCGAACGTCAGTCGGTGTCTCTGCTTGGTTGTAGTCAGAATCCGGTGATTCCCGGGAGGCGATTTTGTCAGACGAAGCGGAGGACTTCGTTGATGCTGAGGCGGAAGACTTTGGAGAAGTAGTGGAATTGGCGTTGGCCTGGACGGAATTGTGGGACGCCATTTTGGACATGACCATTTCTTCGATTTGCTCCAAACAAGACCGCAGCACGTCCTGTAACGGCAAAAAAATAGGCACTGTCAGAACACTCTTGTAACATTTCAAGATGTAACGTTCAAATTGTACAGTTAAGGATGAGACAAAAGCATGCTCACCATGCATGCAAAAAAATTACTGGTAGATTTGTCTTGAATATTTTTGCTAGCTTCATTTTCCCTGGTGTAGAATTGATCGTCTACTAGGGAATAATTTCAAAATGTCCCGTTTATTTATTTTAAAAAAATAAGAAATTATGAAAAACCCATTACACAACCCGCAATGCAAAGCTGCCATGCAGAGAAGCTCCGTTTCAGGCGGTCGCGTAATGTTTTTTTTTGTTGAAAATAATTCTTATTATAAGCAGAAAAATAAAAATGTTTCATTTGTTTGCATTGTGGGTATCCTTTTGGGTTGGGCTTAAAAGTATGTGTACTGACAGAGTACGTTCAAGACAAAACTAAAAAACTTAGCATTTATAAGTATCATAGTTTATTTTCGGTTATAATTCAATTACATTGGCTATTGTATTTACAATTATAGTAATTTCGTGTTTTTTTCCAATTTATTTGCTGTATTAACCATTTAATACACGCTGTGCATATTTTTTTATAATTTAACGCACAATATGCGTTCATGAATTTAAATACAGAATACATGTACATGCATCAAGGGATTACGTCCAGCATTATCATCGCCGTCATCGGATCGATCAGTAGTAATGCCATTAGCTTCAGAGAATCACATTACTAATGATTGTGTAAAGTAAAGTGAAATGTTTGCCAACAATGATGCGAATTGAACATGATGGTGTAGGGCTGACAAGCAACGAATGAGTAATATTTTCGAAATTCCCGCTGCGCCGCTTCGAAAAACGACCGAACGATGGCGCCACCGCCGCACCAACCAAAACCCAGGCAACTAAGGCAAGTTCGAGTTCGCCCACCGCAAGGGGAGGGAAGCGCGGTGTCTCCGCCGGTTTGGATGCCGTTTCGCCGCTGATCGCATCCGAAATGACCGTTCCGAAGGTGAAGACGCCTCGCGGGATCGCCCGTAGGTTACTATGTTCTGGATTAATATTGCTTTTGGTTGCCACTAGAGCGGGTTCGAACGAGGCAGAGGAGTTAGGCCTAGCCGTAGACTCCATTAGCACGGCCGCATCAAGCGTCGATACAACGCCTGCTGCCATAACCGAACAACAGAGCGACGAAAATCACGAAACCGCCAAGCAGAACCACACTGTCAGCAGCAGCGCCCCCAGCGGCGGTATGCGACCCGACCCGAAGGCGATGTGTCCGAGCGGACTGCAGTGCTCCAAGCTGGGCGGCGAGTGCATAGACTGCAGCTTCAACACGAGCTGCGTGTACGGACAGGAAGTGCTGGTGTGGTGCCAGGCCCAACCCCATGTCAACTGCACTTCCAACGCCCAGTTCCAGGTGAGCATGGTGTGTCGCTACTGCTACCAGGTGGAGCCCTGGGAGCAGACGTGCCTGCCGTTGGACAGGCAGCGCCACTGCAAGGGTGGTAGCACCCAGCGAGAGAAAGAACGCTACAGGACCAACTGCACAGCCAAGACCAACATTGTGTGCCTGGGCCATCGGACATTCCCAAAGTACCTCCCTTGCAACTGGACCGCTGGCTACAAGTGGACTACGGCGCTGGTGCTCAGCATCACCCTGGGAGGCTTCGGGGCCGACAGGTTCTACCTGGGGCACTGGCAGGAGGGCATTGGCAAGCTCTTCAGCTTCGGGGGGCTTGGAGTGTGGACATTACTGGACGTGATTCTAATTGCGGTTGGGTATTTGGGTCCCGCTGATGGTTCTCTGTACATTTGGTAAGGAGAAAGAATGGAGTCTGTGGAGTCGAGCGGAGCCTGGCGTGACGCTGAACAATTCCGTTTATTAATATTTGAATGATTGGTTAATTGTGATTACTAGTTTGTTATTAAAGCGTTTAAAACATAAAACTCTTGTTGGTTTGCGATCGCGTTGCACCCTGGCAACAGTGACATAAATCAAAAAACGTAGGTTTTGAAGTTCGAACAGTGCTCGATGTGTATATTTGGCTTCTGCATACTATAAAACAATAGGATCTTTCCTGTTAATGGCCTCCAGTTTGATTGGCATACCTGACATTGTGTAACATTAATGAAATCAACAAAACCAGCAACCCTGTTTAATGAAATGAAACAACAGAAGTGATTTAGGTACACGTATGTCACGCCATTTGCGACTTATGTTGGAGAACAGCTAACAGGAAAGATCCTAAAGTTGCTCCCAAAAAAATTTTTCCGAAAGGTTAAAGTCTATATTAATGGAAAACAATGTTAATAATTTTTCTTAAATTCGTTCATGTGAAAAGTACATTTTTTGTAATGTCACTGTGCTTGCTGGGTATGAGATATTGGCCATTGTTTCCGGTGTGCCCTTGACAATTGACTATACGGTATGTCACCCGAAGAACTCGTGCATTCATTCACATTTGAAAATAATTGTTTGTAAAAATGCGAAGCTGATTAGTTTGTTGCAATGAAATATTAATACATGTATCACCCTTGATTATGATATGATAATCCAAGCATTATACCTCGCTCATTAATTCCCGGTTGATCCTGCCAGTAGTTGTATGCTAGTCTCAAACATTAAGCCATGCATGTCTAAGTACATTCCTTTGCATTAGGAATGGGTCATCAATACCTGGTTGATCCTGTCAGTAGTCTTATGCTTTTCTCAGAGATTAAGCTATGCATGCCTTTGCATTATGTGTATTATTTAAGCATATTCAAAGCATCCTTCCATGTTGCTGGAAATGTACTACCGTTTTACCTTTCCCGTTTAAAGTGCATGCTTGTGTTACAGGCTAAGAATACCCGAATTCTGCAATGTCAGCATCTCAACACTAGGATGCGAAGAATGTAAACAGCTATGCTGTAACCGTATGTCGGCTAAATCAGTGAACTTGGTGCAGCAAGCACTAAGTGTAAAATGATCACCGTGGTTGCTTCGTGCATGGGCAGCCAACGTGCAAAACGATCAGAGATGCTTGAGCGCCCTTTACCCCTCCCCCATTTTAACATTTCGATGCAACTGGGAAGACCTCAACAGGTTTAATTTGATCAAACAGCCCGAGCTTGAGCACAGGTTAGTCGTGTGGGAAAATAGCGCATCGAGAGGGCACTGTAATGAGGTAATTAATCGGCTGTTTTGATGCCGGTCTTCCCCTCACCGATATTACCAGAGGAATCCCGAACATTCATCACGAGGAGCTTGTTTGGCAACATTTTCATTAAGCAGCCACCCACCACAGCGCAACGAATTAGCCGCAGCACATTGTACCCAGTTTTTTTTTTCATCAGGACAATCCACGGGAAAAGCTACATTGTTTCAAACTTGTTTAGTTTAGACACTACAGTACCCTTCTTTTTCTGAAGCCCTTCGTGGCGGTTACAGCTGTATGAATGACAAGTGATGTCGACCTTAACAGGATGACTTCTGCTCCTAGCCTACTAAACGAACAAAGAAACTATTCCTGGCTTTTTTACTACGAGCCTGTAGAGAAATAAATGCTAAAGAAAGAAATACCCTGAGCAAATGTGAAAAAACAAAGGGACTTCCAATGTAATTTATTACACATAAACCTGAATTGCTAGAAATTCATGCACCCAAGCATTCTTAAAACTAGCCAGTCCAATGGGATTGCTCAACAAAATACTGCAAATAATGCAGTACTAGGCCTCTGCTTGCAATACGGACAAACCCCCATTACCTGCACGTAATAGGTGTTTATTCAATATTCACTGTGACTTTAAAGAACTGTACGAGGAGTGTTGACCCGCAATGCAGCTTACCACCCAATTTTCATTAAATCCTTGGAATAACTTTGTGTCCCTCGCGTAATTGGAAGGTTTTATTGACAAGAGCAAAAGAAGCATTTCGGGAGTTTTCGAGCTGATAGTTATTCTTGGGTTACCCTATTTAATTAAACTTGGTCAACACAGCAGTTCGATATCGCTTCACCAACATTTGCAGAAGCGATAAACAGGAGTGCACACCGAAGCCTGTGCTTAAAAGTTCGAACGGGGAAATTCCCCAACAGCTTCGCCAATGGCGAGACCGATCAAAGTTCTGGTCGAGCAAAAAACGGAAGTGGACGTTGTTGATCCTCCGTGCCAACGAGGGAAAAATCTGACAATTCAAGGGCAGCCAACAATCGACTGAGCCAGAAAAAAAGAACGCAAAAGAAGAAAAAACGGAGACAGTTTGTGGCAATGGACTCCAACGACGTTTCTCCAGCCAATATATTTTGGGCAATGTCAGACGGACGGGTGTGTTTTTTTTTTTGGGTCGTCTGAACCAGATGGTTGGGAGCCATCCCCGGTGGCTGCGATGGCTCACAGCCTCACGCATGGTGGGGGTGGACATAGAAGACAAGGGCATCCATCAGGTTGCTAACCCAATGTGGCTGCCAGTGGTAATTGAACTCGAAATGGGCCTCCCTCGAAGTGCGAGGAAATAGGAGCACACGATGCGCCCCTTGGCATGGCTTCGTTCCAAATGACATTCTAACCTGGCCCCCCACCGGATTTCTCTTCACCCCAAAATCGCTAGACCTCATCATGGGTGCCTCGATGGCGTCTATGCAGATGAGCGGAGGCAATTGCGAGGGGTTTTCAAGGATCGTCGACTGTAACAGCGCGATGGCAATAAGTGGGATCCGCGTTTTATAGTCACTACTGTGCACTTATTCGCCAATTAATTACACTTGTGAGCGAAGAAATTGGCCCAGCTACATGTTTTCAAATGTACTTTAAATGATTCAAATTCCTCATGTATTTCCTAAGAGAACAGGCTGAAAATGCAATGCTATTAATTCACACCAGTTCTACAGGAAATGTATCGTGCTTCAAACAAAATTATACAAAACATTATCATTGCAATTTTCAACACAGATTCCGAATGGGTACTTGAGACACGTTGGGCCGGTATGAGCAAGAGAAGAAATTCTCCAGAGGCCATTTCACTCAACTGTGTTTCTTTGAAGTAATGCAGCTAATGGGCAGTTTTCAAAATTGGGCATTGTTACTACAAGCAGTGATGTGCTACAAACAGTTTAATTCATTTCTATGAGTGCTGTCTTTTCTCCTGTTCTGGTCAGTCCCCTATTCCGAAGCTTTGACTAGAGTTAAAGGAGGTCCACCAGAGAGGATGCAGGATCGCCATGGGTCAAGGCTGGCGTGGCGGCGCCCCTGTCTTTGCCAATTTCCCAGGCTTTGCGTTGGGCGGGGTTGAGACCACACAAGAGTGGAAGGAAAGGAGGCAGAGGCAGCATCCCTCCGAGCGATGCAAAACACCGAAGAAACAGCAAAAAGCACGCTTGTCACAGTCGCTCAGTGTGTGCATCGACTTAGATACGACCTTGTCTCACTCAATGCTTTACAACGCTCGCAACATATCCGCCCTCAACCTGCCCAGTTCTGTAGCAAGAAATAAATCCTGTTGTTTCTTGCATAACACCAACCTACTTGCAGTCTTTTGTTTTACGCTATTAATAGCTGCCAAAACAAGCGCACTTCAAAGAAAACACGAACAGGACTGAAGCTTTATTCATAAGCATTAGCCAAGTCGCTTCGACTTACATGCACGTTCATCCTTCAGCAAACTTTACATGCTCATTACTAATGACATTCCATGTACCTGACCCGAGAAGACATTACCAGTAATGACAATAAAGACATTACCAGCAATCATTACTCCTTCATTACTTGTCAGCCGAACACTATTATGTTAAATTAAGATCAATGGCAATCATTCCATTATTTCAGTTTACTCTACACTGCTATTAGTATGACTCGCTAAATCATTACTAGTTTTTCTTGTTCGGTGTGCTCATTGATAATGCCGTAAATACTGTCATATAACAATGCTTTTGAGTAGCGCTCTACGTTGATATCATATTGAAATCTTGAAACGCATTTCATATTAGTCTAGCAAAAGATTTCTTCTAGGCGCTTTTAAGCAAAATTTACACGATCATTACTAGATGGCATTACTGATGACGTTATCTAATGAATCCTTCATTACTTGTCTGCTATTATGAGCCATACACGATTATGTTGAATTTCCATCATTACTGGCAAACATTCCATTTTAGTTTAACTTACACGATCATTAGTAATGTCATTCCGTTAATGACATCAGTAATGATCGTGTAAAGTCTGCTTTTTGCTTGTATTTACCACTTGCAATGTTGCGAGTAAATGACCATAGATGGTGCCAGCGTTTTGACCTTATCTATTATATAATACCTGAAATACCAGCATACACTACAATCCGGTGTACTACGTTCATTAGTCAAAGTTCTTCGAAATAAAAATGTTAAACGTGTTAATTAGTGAGCACTCGGACCAACAATAAGTTCGAAAAAGGCCTTCCATTCGTCGATAAATGAAGAATTAAGCCGTTATTTGCCCTAAAGGATGTCGACACAATGAAGAATGCATGATTATCGTCTCATTTTTCACCACCGATTTGTCCAGACAGGTAAATCTCAAAAAAAGCCATCGAAAGCGTCTTCTAGCCATCATTATTCTTCGCCATATTGGATTTGATGTTCCAGACTAGGTGCCAGCCCGTTCGTTCCTAATTGATTATAAATATTCAACGATAAATTCGGATCACGACTTGGCAATCTCGCTGATCGGATCAACATTTAATAGGCAGGCTCGAACGGACACCAACCATTTTCTTAAATTACGGATAGAGAAAGGCAATCATAGAAGTTTGCCGCCATTAGCCGCGGGGCTCAAAGGGCGAATATGTCAAAATTACGGCCTTCGGGATCCCGATTTGAGTAATTTTTTCTAAGTATCAAAATTAGGTGAAAAGTCTGCATATCCACTGAAAACACATTATCATTAGTTTCGGCGTAAAAAAAAAACCAGCAGAAGGGGGAAAACCTCCTGAAAATTGGTTTCGAAAATGCAAATGACGAGCGCGTCCCGAAAGGCTCGCTGGAGGAATTTAATGAATGAAAAACTGCCGTCGAAGACAACATGGAAACATGAATGAAAGTAAATTTATGAATGGGGTGGAACAGCAGAAGAAAGAAGGAATACTGATCCCACTTTGCGAGCCGTGAATCCTCGTTAACCCGAGCGTGGCACTCAAAAGTCAAAACCCAGACTGGGGTTGGAAGGGGTAAGTTACAACAACCTTTTATTCACCACCCTCGCATTTCGCATGTAACGAGAGAATACGAAATTCAATTGGCAGATTTTTGGGATTAAGACCAACTGGACGTGTTTTGCCTAGCTCTACCGCCTTGCATTTAAAACATTTGAGACTTCTTATTAGGCTACATTTGTACGAAATCAACATACATGTATACATTTGTACGAAATGGGGCTGGCCAAAAGCGTGCAACATTGGCACCAGTATGTCTTGTAAATGGTTTCATGGAAAGCTGAATATCATGTTGTAATACGTTTTGTTCCCTATGGATGGAGGCTTCAATTACGTGTGATCATAATATGATGTCATAGTTATTGGTCTTTATAACTAAACCTTTTTTTTAAGTTTTCTATAAAGTTTAAATTTTACTTTTGCCCAGCGTTTTGGTGTAGATACCACAGCAGTGTGAATGATATGTCAAACTCATTGGTACGTACCAATGCAAATGATTTTTGCACCAATTTGTATAAAGGTCATTGATAGTCCATATTTTCTTCGCGTTTCATAAGGGAAAACTATTCATTTTAAAACCGTGATGACATAACGATATGCGTGTGAACAGCTCATAGTGCTTTATGGTTTTCTTAAGTACGGAGTTACGTTTTTAGTACGTGCTTTCGAACAAAGGGAGATGTTTTCAGTCCACAACCCCGATGCTCATAAAAGCCCTAAAAATGGCGTCAGTCCATCCCACTTCCTAAACCGTCGGCGAGTTTTTTCGAAATAAAGGGCCTAACGATGCCCCCTTTCCCTCCCCTCCATCTGAACAGTAATTACGAGGACTAGTGTCCAACGAACTCTTTTTTGCCATGCTGCGAGGCCAGGGGCCTTTGGTTGTTGTCTTAGCAATTTCTGTCATGGTTTCCTCTGGGCTGCCATTAACCGAAAATAGGAAGATAGGTGCAGTCAGCGCTTAGGATCCATTTCATCCTCCCCCCCCCAATTTCCAGTCCTGACCCCTCTGTGTTCATTTGTACAAGGTTCTTGTCACCTCTCAGCACAAGCACACGATCTAGGCTAAGTACCGATGAAGAATTTCGCACCGACCACTAACGTGGAGGTCAGAGGCGAACACTTTTCGCCCCGAAATCCCAAATTAAGGGTGCATAATCCTTACCCCCTGGTCCCCTTGCACTCGTCAAGGGATTTAGCAAACGTCAAAGAAAACCAATCAATCCTAAAAAAGAAAAAGTTTTTGAACTGCGATTTCCGGTGAACTAGATGGATTCCATCTATAATGCATAAAGTTCGAAAAGATAAGTGTTTTCAACTGTTTTTAATTTCCCTGACAATTCCACGGGGGGTGTTAAACCCCAGTGCCACCTGGAAGCATCTTGAGTGAAACTTAAATGAGACATGATTTTTAAAAAAAATATATATATAAACAATCGGGATTTCTTCAATGTCGTGCCCTTTTTGGCCATTTATTGGCTGCCATTGAAATAAAATGTTTACTAATGAAGGCGGCATAACGTGAAGGGTAGTAAATCGTATCCCCATTCATTACTATTGCATGGGTGACAGGTCCTTTTCCGCAGGAATGTTCAAGGTGCCATGCATTGGAAGATGTAATGAAAAACAGTCGCTGTCGCCCGAAGGTGCAACCCGAGTTTTGGCGATTTCCGGTCAATTGTATTCGCCAGCGTAAAGCACATTTCAGAGTCAGTAGGAAGGAGCGTGTAACACTACACCCAGACAACAAGGCACACCGCTTCCTTGACAGCATTCGCTGGCAACGTGATCGGAAGCCAATCAGGTTAACTAATGAGATACAACGTCTTCCAACCACCAGGGGACTTCCTGGGATGCTCTGAAGGAGCCTGCGATCATGCAATGGTCTGGAGACCCAGTCGTGGGATTATCATTGAAACAGCGAAAGGCTGAAGGCACTGTCAGAGAACGAAACATTATTTTTTTAAGAATTATTACGTAATGGTTTGGCACGTTTTACGTGTGGATGTATATTTACTATTTTTGTAACAATTTGTATCAAATCGACCGTTATCAAAACTCTTCCACGAGCTTGAATTTCTAGCAGAAAGTGCAGTGGCATAACGCCAAGAAAAACACCTCTGGAGTATCAGTGAATGAAGACAGTAAACTGACTGTGGACGAGTGCTGTAAACCTGAAGTTGAAAATACAATTGGTCAGACGTCTAGTGTAAATTTCTGCGGTACTTCCAGACTGAAAGATAATAACAAAATGGCCGAGTTCCTGCATGGGGACGTCCATCATTACGAATTGAGTGCGTGCGCCATGCCCAAACCCCATGCCGAGACAGTAGGCCTACACGCCCGACGTATTGACACGTGCAGGGCGGATTAGTGACGCCAATTTGAGGTTCGGATCCATGGGGATGCAATTGCATAGTAGGCTATGACTCCGTGCATAAAATCGCTCCGTTATTCTGATGAAATAATGGGCCTCGTAACGACTTCCTCCACTTAAATAGGAATTAATAATCCTCGCCGATTAAGTTCTCTTCCACCCATCCTTCGTCTGGGTCTTATTCTCTTCGCGCTTGCAATTCTTTGACCCGCGTCGGCTGGCCAGTCTATTAACCCTTTCATAATTCATAAAGAAATGGGAGTCAAATTGCAGTTGAAAACCCCGCCGAGGGAGGCGATTGAACCGTGACACGGCTGAGTGGGTGGCAGGCCCTTCGTGGGGGGAGGTGGAAGGAAGGAGGACACTCGGCGACGATGATGAGGACACCAGAAACCGACACCCATTTTTTCAACGTGAAAGTGTACTAAAAATAAATCTGCACTGTCTGCTCCGGATCGAAGCTCATGGGAGAGGCTCAAGTGGCCGATGTAGGCAGGTGCATCAAGGGGTCAAGGTTAGGGTGTAGGGTGTAACTGTCCATTTGATAAGTGAGAAAGATAGCAGCCTCTCGAGAGTTGACACTGCGCTGAGAGTGCTCTTTGGAGTTACTCCTGCGAGTCACTGATTCCATATGAGAGGTGAGAGGGGAAGTACTCTCTCCCAACTCCTATACTGCGTTTCATTTGACACGCTAAGTAAAATGTAGCCACTGAAGAGAGAAAACTTCTCTCGTCTCTGATTTGAACACGCAGCTTAAAAGTACATACACGTAGCTCTCAAGTGGACAGATCTATTCGTGTCTCTCTCGGGAAGTAACTCACAATTTCAACCTGTTTACTATAGTGGAGTGTTCTCAGTTAAAAAGTAACACATGATTGGACAAACGAGCTCTGACAGCATAATCCGACTTCCGGTATAAATTCCTCAATACATTTCCCCATTTGATGGACTAGAGCAGATGCTATCAATGCCACGATTTCCCTCTCAATTCAACCTCTCAGATGGACACCCAGCAATAGAAATAACTCTCACATGAGTGCATGTTCGGACAGAGCCACTGTATGACCAGGCTCTTGTTTGAAAGTCTTAGGATCAATATGTTCTCATCATTCAGAGATTGAAAGACTGTTACTGAGGCTAATGAACTGAGCATCATAATGCTCATACTACACGTATCGTTCGAAATAACGTTTTTTTACCGTTTCGATATTTGTGATGTCGTGCAACCTGCCCAGCAGCGTGTTTAGGGATGCCCACTGGTCAGTCGTTTCGGCCAGCCCTCGCACTGCAGCGCCGATGCTCGCTGCGGCGATGATGGATGGCGAATGCATTGAAAAGTTGAAATCTGCAAAGTAAAAAAAAATTAAATGAAAGAAAAGTACTAAATTTTCACTGGCACGCCCTACCCCCTGCATGCTTGTTGCGCCGAGCGTTGATCTGTTTTGAAACCCCTTCTTTTTTATTTCCTTGTCAAATTGACCAAGCGGATCGAGGAAGCCTTCAAAGCCCGTGATCTTGACCTTTTCAATTTTGAATTTGATAATTGTTGAATCGTGTTTCAAGCGCATGCATGGCGCCACGGATTATCTGGGCGATCGAGCCCATCCCGACTTTCTTTGAAAAAATTCAATCTGCATGACTAACACGACTAATCAACAGCCGAATGTCTTTCAGCATTGAATCAGCCAAGTTAATATTCTGGAGAAAGACTCCCAGGAGGCAGGCCCACCTACGCGCTGCGACCCATGACACTTGCCGGTTTCGGGAAGTCTGAAATATTGGGCTTTCGTTTACATTTTGCCACGTTGGAACTGAAATATAAGTCGGGAAATTCCAAATATGTTCGGCTTGTAAACACACACACATACATTAAAGTCATTATGTGGGCTGGAAGAAAGAACGTTGATGCTGTCTATAAAGCACGTCCCATTTGCAAAGGGTGTTGCCCGTTTTTAACTATCAACCTAACTGATTCGAATAGTTCATTGGTAAGGAGCAATCCATTCACTCAAATATCCACGAGTTCACACAACGATGATCTCAACATCATACATGTATCAAAATTGAACTTCGGCCAGCCTATCGCCATTCAATATAATCAAATGCTGTTAATCGCTGAGTAACATTCTCAAAGAAATAATATAAAATGCTGAGAGAAAACCAATTTGATTTCCCAAATTTGG
>JAQIXS010000741.1:0-39471 GCA_034700785.1 Rossiulus vilnensis | reverse complement strand
ACTTAGGCCTACTATTTAGAATTTTAGTGGTCGTTATTGGTCGGTTTCACTGTGCTCAGAAGTTAAAGGCTGGGCGAAAAGTATGCCCACCATGCAAAAAATAATCCCACATTTTTTCTTTAAATAGTTGTTAAAATGTATAAATTTGTTTTCCCCATTGTATAATTTCTCCTCCACCAGGGTTTCTGCTTTAGTGTATAATTTCAAAATGTCCCGTTTATTTATATAAAAATGTAAGAAATATGAACAAAACGATATGGTACGAACAATCCAAAGTTGTCATGTAGGGAAACCCCATTTCAGGTGTTTGCTTAACGGCTTTCTTTTCAGATGATGGACGACCAGTTCTACGTTGAGAAACATACATTTGGCAATTATAATAAGTATCTGAAGCAAAAATTACACATGATGGGCATCTTTTTTAGCTCAGCCTTAGGTCAGGTTTGAAAAAAACCTTTGTCCATTGCGGTTTCCTTCAATTTTCTAAGTCGCATTGGCCGACCCTGAGAATTTTTCGTGTGTATAAACGTCTTCCTAAACCCAATCTCCAAGTCTGACGTAGACACACATGTCGCGCATAAATATGCAATTCCCTTCTCAACTGCACATGGAAAATCCAGCTTAGTCTGGATTAGGAAGGCGTTTGCTTCATTTAGGCCACATCAAGGCTTGCCTGCCATGTCTTTATATCGCTGGAGTAATTGCGGAAAGGAAGTTAAGTGGCCAGTTATCACCAGGCATGGCGCCCAAGACGCCAAAGATGAGATATCACAACGCCATTGTTGGCACTTTGCCAAGAATTATTTAAATTTATTCGCCGTGCATCCTGCGCACGTTTCCGTCTCCCTTGTCCTCTCCGGGTGAGAAACTGGTGGCTACGGAGGCCGCAAGGTGCGCAGGGTTAGCGACTGATGAGATTTGGCAGAAAAATCGATTTCCTCTTCCCCACCCCCCACGCCTCTCAGAGTTCGTCACGGAACCTGATGGATTTTGTCGCACTTCACTCGCTTATTTATACTATCAGCATTTGCTACACTCCCCAGAGAAATGTTCTTAGTTCCACTTTGTGTCCACCATAATGGATCCGAGGTCTCCGCAGGCCAGAACCAGTTGAGCAGCCCTGCAGCAGCAGTGCATCGAAACTGTCCACCAGTTGATTACTTTTCAGTTATTTAAGCGCCAACTGTCCGTCGGCCGAGCAAAAAACGCGGCTTGGACCGGATAATGGGAAGTGGCTTTAGTTATTCTAGTCAATAATTTGTCGACTGGAAAAAACGCTCCTTTGAAACGGCTTGTTCTCATCGTGGCTTGTTTGGTCCCAGAGCTCAAGAGCTGCTAAATACTGGTGGCTTCTGAGCTGCGGATTTGCCCACTTAGGTCACTGGCGTCTCATGCGAGCCAACAGACTTGTCGCTGTCTTGAAACGAGAGCATGTAGAACGTTTTTCGTAATCTAATATTTCTAAACGGAATGTACGTGCATTTGTTTCCAAATGGAAAACTTTCTGCTGCTTTGCAAAAAGAAATGTTTTTCTTTGTAGGTGGAGGTTGGTTGTGAAAATTGAAATGTGCGTTTTTGATAATTGACACGTTTTGATTTATTTTGTGAACGCTTTTTTTAAAAATTATTGCAATTGCTATTCGGATCTTCCTTATGTTCGTTTCAGTAGACTTCTTTTTTAAGATAATACAATATTAAGTGGCTGAAAGGTCGTGAAAAGCATGAAATTATATAAACTATTCTCGGTTTCTCCGATCTGAAAAGAAAGTAGGAAATTTTTTGTAGACATAAATGGATAGTTTTTGCTTTGCAAGTGGAGATGTTTTTCTTTGCTATTGGAAATGTATGTATTTGAAGCATCTTTGTTAAAGAATTACCCTATTGACTTTTTCCGTATTTAATTCCGTTACAGTACGAAAGTTTTTCCATTTTACTTTGAAAAGTCGAGTGATTTCACATGCAATTACGAATTTAAGAGTACACTGTTGGCGTCGTGATTAAATCTACAGTGTAAATGCAGTATTTAACAGCTTATAAATTCAATCGAAAAATCAATAACCTGTTCAAAATAGCTGTAGTATACTGCATTAATGCTACTGAAGTTTTAATTGCAATATTTCTAATGATGAGATCCATACTCTTGCTATTAAAGTGTAAAAAATGTAATTGTTTTGAAAATACAGCGTTGTTAGCATTATATTCAACATTCTTAGCACCCTAAATATCCAAGAACTTATAGTAAGATTGCAAAATGACCATGACGTGGGTGTTATCCACCAGCCAAATGTAACCTTTTAACCCTTACAGACCTACGCGGAATCAGAGAACTAAACTGAATGAAACTTCCTGCACAGATTTCAGCCAGTTATTAATTTCATCCTTTTGTTTGTCTTTCGCAGAAACCGACTTCCAGCGTGTTATCATCAGGATTAAGGATGATAACGACGAGCTGCCATATTTCATCAACCGTCCTCTGCCCATGCGAGCCGTGGTCAAGCTGAATGCCCCTTTGGGAACCCCGGTGTACAAGCTCCAAGCCAGAGACCCGGACACGGATGCCAACATTCATTATTTCCTCGTTCGAGATTTCAGTACGTATGCTGTTCCGCTCTCACATTTTGCACTGACCCAGAAAAAGATGTCACGCTTCATCTGACTTATGCAAATGGGGAGATATGCGAGGGCCGCATAAAATTCGCATTGCATTAAACGCGCTTGGGAACACTCTACTTCAACAGCTAATTTCTCGAGGAGCATCTGCACTTTCTTGCACTATAATGCATCGCTTATGCCTAATGGGCCGCTAATTTCAAGCTGAACATTTCCATGGTACAAACCCGTCGTTTTGCTGAGAGATTCATGTATGCGATGCAAATTAGGGGTGAATGGGGCCATTGCTGACAGTTTTGGTGAGAAGGGAAAGAGAGAGTCCAGCTGTAGGTGGGGATTGTCAAACATAACACTGTTACATTCTTAGGGGATTTGCTACAGCACTCTTAAAACTATTCAAATACACTTGGGAGCTAAGAAACTGGCCCATTGATTTTATAAAAATTATGAAATTGAAATGGCATAGTTGCAATGATAATTACAATTTTGCGTAATTTGTTTGAAGCACTATACATTTGGTATGAATTTATAATATTGCAAGTATTGGAAGTTTAAGAGGAATTTATTAAGAGAGAAATGGGGGAAAATAAGAGGAATTAAGAGCAAATTGACTAAGTCAGTTATGGTGCGTTTGAAAGTGCTTTCAATTGTTCAAAAAATAACTATTCCAATTTTAAATTGGATAACTACTTTCTGAATAAATGCATTCTTACAAGTACAGTGATGCAAAATACCAAAGCAAAGAAGTTTAGTTTACTGTAATAAAAACTGTTAGAAATATTAACAGTGAAAGACAAATTGGGCAAAGTAGAGTTGGAAAGAAAGAAACAAAGAAAAAAAACCCTCCCACTAATATCATCAGTAATCTAAAAACAAAATCTTTGTTAGAACTATTAATAACGTAGCAAACACAGTAGGTTACATTTTACAAAACTGAATCATAAATAATAAAACATTATATTTAGGATGGCAAGAACACCTTTTGACGTACAGTACCGCAAAACTATTTCTAATGAGATTTGTTGAGTTTATAATTGAATAATTGGTAACGGAAACTTCTAAGGCGGATTATATAACCATTAGTTAGCCTTTAAAAATCAAAGACCCAGTGCAAATAAGTTATTTATTGATGCCTGTAAGCCATTTACTGTTTAAGGTATTATAAGGTGAAAATAAATATATCCCTTCTAAATATTATTTTATGCGCAAAAAATGTTTACTTCAAGATGACGGCGAAAGAAATGTTTGCCTTATATCGATATAGTCAAAATGGGCTGTAATTCAGTTTTCACAGACTTGCTAATATATTCAGACGAATTTTAACATAAAATATCAAGGCTGATTTTGATTTCTAGGGATTTTAATAATTTGTTTTCCATTGAAAAATCAATAAAAAAAACAATGAGCTTGCATGGTATAGGTTTTTCCTAAAAAATATTTAGTTTTTGCATCGAAATTCTAGGAATCATAACGTATGAATTATTCATTATGTCAGATCGAAATATCCGAGCAATATATGAGGGAACTAATTCATTGAAATATTGGCTAACAGTGTGTGTGCAGTGCTCTCAAAGCACGCCTTAATTTACTTATTGCAAGCAGTTTTATGCAAAACATCTGAATAATGACCATATAATGCTCAGCGTTTTCCTGGCTCACATTTGCATGATGCGTTTGCCATTCTATCGAGAAACGACTTGCTAATGTTTTCTTCATTGTCTGTAGCTGGTGGCCGCTTCGAAGTCGATGAAAGGTCAGGTGAAGTTCGTACAAGAACGATGGAGCCTTTCGAGCTGGACAGAGAGTACATTCTCTACGTTAAAGCAGAGGATCAGAATGGACGCATTTCAGAGAGGGAGTTTCAGTCAACCAAAGAAGAGCGCTTATCCATTGTTGGAGGTCAGAGGCCACCTCAGTTTTACATGCAGTCATACGAGGCCACCATTCCTGAAAACAAGAAAAAGGACTCGGAGTAGGTCAACGCTGAAACCCAGAGCCCACTAAGTCTTACGCAGGGCTTTTCTTTGTTGCGTGTATTTAATTTCTTTGTTTTCTGCAGCATTCTGGCAGTGAAGGCTAAATCGTTTGCCCAACGAGAAATCCGCTACACACTTAAAGCACAAGGAATGGGAGCTGGAACCTTCAACATCGGTCCCACTAATGGTATCGTGAAATTAGCCAAAGAATTGGATTATGAAGATCCTAGACAACCTCACACCTACTCATTGCTAGTCACAGCCACTGAGGATTCAGGGGGATTTTCTACATCAGTGGAGGTATGATTTTGAGGGAATGTTGTGTTCACCAGGGTGACCATCGAAAGCGATCTGTCTGGACGTCCAAGTCCAATCATCAGAAATTATCAATATCAATAGATGATGGACATAACCATATAGCTACACTTTTATGTATTTATGTGTAAACAGCTGAAAATCAGTTTTTAGCCATTGCTATCTTTTGATGTGAGCTGCTTTCAATATAATTTAAAGAAATATAATTGCAATGATCAGTCTACATTTATAAAACATGGTTTTTATATAGATTGTTTAATGTAATTTTGGCTTATAATTGTGACTCACATTTAGCAGTAATTTTTCAAAAAAAATCAACATGAAGGTTTTTCTGCTAAACCTTACTGCAACTTAAAGGCATTTGAACTCAAGAATGTATTTGAAACCGAACAATTGCTATGCTGCTTCAAAACCTTTTGAAACAATTGGCTCACATAATTTTGCTTACTTCAAATGCAATAAACGTTTTATTTTACAGCTAAAAATTCATGTCACTGACGTAAACGACAATCCACCAAAATTTGAGCTGCCGGATTACCAAGCTCACAACATAAATGAAGATGCCATTCGAGGGACATCGATATTAAAAGGTACATTTCTCACAATTACAAACTTACAAGTGTATACACAATTTCCCGAAATATGCTTAGTGTTTTCTTTCTTTGCTCATCCTTCAAAATGTATTGAAATGCTTTTGATGAATGCTGTGAAAATAATCTCAATCATGAATTTTCAGGGAACAGTGATTGATCTCTTTAATTAGTAATTATTGAATTTAAAACATAGAAGGCAATGCCATCTTTAGTCTTGCCCATGGAATTGTATATATTTGTGGTTGTTGCTTACCTGTAAATAATCATAAGTTATTT
Organism: Rossiulus vilnensis; assembly: GCA_034700785.1. Lineage (NCBI taxonomy): Eukaryota > Metazoa > Arthropoda > Diplopoda > Julida > Julidae > Rossiulus > Rossiulus vilnensis. Next base: position 33,701 of record JAQIXS010000741.1, on the reverse strand, counting down.
CTTCAACCAAAGATAGATTTTTACCTTTCTTGTTTGTTGTATGGTAATCAGTTCATACAGAATTTCCTCTTCAAATTGATAGCATGTCTTCGTGAAATTCCTGAAAACTGTTGACATTTATGATAATCAATACTTTACTTAATAGTGAAAGCAACAGACACCGATCATGGTCAGAATGCCGAGATTGAATACATTGTTAGTGATACCAACTTCACCATAAATCAGCATGGGGAGATTCTATCCAACAGAAGATTAGATGCGGACGATAATGGCGCCTTCTACATGTTCACTATAACTGCAAAGGACAAAGGCGAGCCGCCAAAGACTGGAACAGCTACAGTCAGGGTGTACACCAAGAATAAGAACGATGAAGCACCTAAATTCAGCCAGGACGTGTACACACCGAACGTGGATGAAAACGCCGGCCCTAACACCTTGGTGACAACCGTGGTGGCATCCGATAAAGATGGAGATAATGTCAAGTTTGGATTCGCTGGTGGATCAAACGTTTCCGGGCAATTTAGCATAGAGGAAATGACAGGTAAGGTATTGCCTTGCAAAATCTATCTTAATTTTGGCGAAACAAACATCCCGTGTGTTTATTTCTCTTTGAAATAAAATAGCATAAGTATTTTATTATTATTATTATTAAACAAAAACACTAGCAAATTGCTCAATAACCTCATACTGTATTTGTGCAATTTTTACCAATCAATGGTTATTTTTAAATTATGTGCTTAACGTTCAGAAGTGCAACGATGGTCATTTTTGGCAGCTTTTATTGATAATATCCAGCTGCAAGCAATGCCAGTGGCCAAAATTTTGTTTAATTTAGCTCGTTTAATTTTAGCAAACAAATTGTATGACTTGCAGGCACTAACCGTTAAAATTTATGATGATTTTACAGGGTATTTATTTATATTGACAATTTCCATATTTAGCTTTATTTTGGTGTATTATTTTAAGTCTGAAGCATTAACTTGTATCGATTTCTTGCGATGGTTTTCCAGATATCAGCATTGCTGGCTTTTACGATGCAAAGGTTTTATGGTACATTAAATAATTAATGCGGTTGTGTTTGAATCAGATAGCCAACCCCAATCCACGCGAGGAATAGCTGGGGGGAATATGGGGCAAGGTTTATTTCAAATGCAAACTGTACTCGCGTTGTCAAAATGAATGACCTGCGATCTAGCTTTAGATCGATGTTTGACCGTGAATAATGAAATGCACAATGAACTGGAGTGTCTTGTGTAAAATATTGCTTGTCTGCAGTGCTGAATGTTGAGGTTTACTTCCAAGAAATGTAAAGTTATGAGAATTCAAACTACACATGATCAAAAAATGCATGTATGTTATGAACACTTTCGGACCGATGCTTAATTTACCTATTTTAAGGTTCTCTGGAATATCAATTGAAAAACAGAATGTCATTTGTGGTGCAAGGTTAAGCTCTAGATTGCTTCTTTTGCATTAGAGCGCAACATTCTTGTTCAATGTCCATGTTCATCTATATTATGTTTGGTTGTTAGATCATCAGTCTTTAATCCCAATTCACTTAATTCTATACAAATTGTAGGCCTACATGTACATTTGTTTCACTACTTGCTGCTTACATGTTTTATTTGTTGTAGGGGTCATTCGTCTGAATCTTGGTCCTATTACTTTGGACAAGGATAAATACGAGTTAAATGTAACAGCTCGGGATGATGGCTCATGCTGCGAAAAAGGCACTTCCTCCATCCACACAAGCACTGCACTGGTTGTGGTGTTCATCACAGATGTGAACGACAAGAAGCCAATTTTCGATGACTGCAGCAGTTATAAACCTAAGGTTCAGGAAGGAGCTCCAAGCGGAAGCTCCGTCCTGAAAGTAAGAGTTGATTTGAAATCGCTTGTTATGGTCATTCTTTGTTTTGCTTCTTGGTCAAATCTGTTTATATGTTAATCATTTTGCAGGTAACCGCCACTGATGAAGACAAAGGGCAAAATGGACAAGTGCGCTACTCCATTGTCCAACAGCCAAACCAGAAAGGCACAAAATTTGTTGTAGATGAAATCACTGGTGAAATTAAAACTAATAAGGTAAATTATGGTTTTGCCACAATTGTAGGCCTACGTATCTGTTGAGTTGGCTGCAAGGCAATTTCTCATCTCTGGAGATATGAGAGAAAAATCATAAATTAACCTTTTTTATATTTGCAAGATCTAATGCATTCATAAATTGCTCACTGAATATAAGGTGAGCAATAAAACACTGAATGAAATGTAAAGCAGGTTTATCCCCTTAAATATGGCTGAGAAATTTCTCGGAAAATAATGCATGCTGTTCAAAATGAACCATACAGGGCACATATGAAAGCAAGTTGAGATCGGAGCAAAATAAATATCACTTTAAGATGTATTACAACTTAATTAATCTAGTGATTAGTTAGTAAATAGTTTTTAAAATTTAGATCATCATGTAATTGTTACTTAATTTTCTCTGATTGTCAAAATAGTGGTTCTGTGATGTTTTAATTTAGTATTGTATTAATAACAAGTGTCTTATTTTGGCATAATTAGAAAATCTACTAGAAAATTGTTCAAATATATGAAGTGATAAATAATCTTTGGAAATCAGGGTAATTAAACTATAATTCATTTTTAAAGTTTATTACATTCTCAAAGTTGCTATGATAATAGTGAATAAAGTTACAAATTATAATAAAATGTAACAGAATGAAATAGCAAGGCATTTTCAAACAAGAATAATTATCGATGCATTATAGGCCAATGAAAATGAGATGTCAATTTTTGTCCATTCATAAATGCTTTTTTCTACATTTCAAGGTTTTTGACCGTGAAGGCGAAGATGGAAAGTTTGTTTCTGTCACTGTGAAAGCCACAGATATGGGAATGCCACCTCTGGAGGGGGTTTGTTCGTTCAAGGTGGAAATCACCGACATCAACGACAATCCCCCACTCTTCGACAGGCAAGAGTACCGTGAGAAAGTCAAGCAGGACACCAGCATCGGTACCAACATACTGCGAGTGTCAGCATCTGATGAAGATGCGGATAATAACGGGGCCATCGTGTACAATTTGACCAATCCCTACAACACAGCCGACTTGGATTACTTTGAAATCAATCCGGATTCTGGCTGGATTATCCTAAGGAAATCGCTGGATGTGAGCATTCGTGCATTTCCTTAGCGTGATTTTAACCCTTTTGAGAATGGCCCTCATCTAATCATCTTTCCTGGATATTTTAGAGGGATATCTATCACTTGCAAGCCATCGCCCACGATAAAGGCCATATTCCTCTCTCCAAGACTGTCGACGTCATCATAGAAGTGGTCGACCGAGCGAACAATCCCCCGGTCTGGGACCATTCCAGCTACGGACCTTTCTACGTCAAGGAGAACACCACTGTTGGAACGAAAGTCTTCGAAGTGAAAGCTAGGTATGAAAGTGCTGAAGTTTGAGTAATAGAGCATAGAATTTTCTGCATGAAGACTTTTTCTAGAAAATTAATTTTTAATTTTAAACTTTCTTGATTGGACTTTTCGACAAAATTCTTTAGCCAGGGCATATTAATATGATGATTCTACGTTATCAATTATACGAAATCGCCGAGATGGTAAAACCTTACAGTAAACCCACTATGGAAATCCGAGAATGTTCGGATCCATACTATCAGTCCTTTTTCTTGTGTGCTATCAGACGTTGAAATTCTCTTCTAAAGGATAGCCCTAAACTAACAGAAATTCAGTTTGACAATTAAAAAAAAGAATATAGCACAGAAGTGTACTGGATTGAATTGAATTGAAAATATCTTGGTTTCCTATATTAACCCACCGTTGTGTCTTACAATTTATAAGTGCAGTAATTTGATTGCTGTGACCAAGAAAAAAGAATATAACAATGGCCGAAAGTTTGATTAAATGTTCATCTTGACGTTTCAGATCCGGCATAGCAGACAATCCAACAGTGTATTATTCGCTCATAAAAGGCAGCACAGCCCAGACAAACAAGCACGATTCGTTTTACGTTCAGCCGAGATCGGAGAATGGGTTCACGTGGGCAGACATTTACGTGAACCAGCAACTTGATTATGAATTCATCAAAGAATACAACCTTACGATAAGAGTCGAGGTAAAGAATCGTTATTTGGGCTTTACAATTTAGTGCAGGAGACTATATTTAGCTCAGTGGGTTTGCATCTTTATTATTTGCTGCTTAACGGATAACTTCAAACTCTTGTTTAATGATTACAGAACAATGGCGCACAGCAGCTTGCCTCGGAAGCTACTATACATATCGTTTTGGTGGATGTGAACGATGAAATTCCATTGTTCACCGAAAATGAAATGGGCTCAGTGCTGGAAGGAGAGAAAGTCGGTACTCTTGTCACCAAAATCCACGCTATAGACAAAGATGGGAATTACCCCTTCAATCAGGTAAGATTTAACAAGCATTAAATGCTATTCTGTAATTTAATGGTTTATGCTTTCATCTGAACTGGATTCAGGTTCTAAATGCATGTCAGGCTTGGAAAACTTTTTATAGTTCCAAAACACTATACAGAAATGTACGTTATCTCTGTGAAGTTACTTCATTTTGCCAATTCACATTTACTTTATTTTCTATAACATGCTTTGTTTTACAAATTAAGAAACCGCTTCAATGTGAAATGGTGTTCGTTATGAAAGATTTATTTTTCAAATTTAAAAATGCAGTCATTTTCTTACAGATGCATCTTTATTTATAATTTAAAATGCCCCGTATATTTCTAAAAAAATGAGCAGAACGCATAATGGTTCTTTCACGTTTATTTAGTTTTTGTGGATAATTTAGATATTTTCAAATTATAAAAAATAACGTTAGACTAATGATGACCAGTTCTACCAGAGAAGAAATAAATGTTACGATTATAAGAAGAATTATTTGAAGCAAAAATGTTTCTATTTTTTGCATGGTGGGCATCTTTTCGTTTTGTGTTTAAATCATAACAGCTTAATATATTGTTTCTTTCTTGGTTTCTTTCCAATCAGACAAGTGTAATTCAAAAGATTAACCCATAGTTTTAATAGAAGACTAATTTTTGTAAATAATATTTTATTTAAATATATTTAGATATTTACTAAAAATAAGATCTTACTGATTTTTTTCAATTAAGAGAATAATGTTTAGATCCCTCATTATAACTATTTAAATTTGGACGGAAAATTGAATATAAATTTGTTACAGAAACTACCATTTTTGTTAATCTGGTGTCAGGGCTGCTGAAATAAGTGGAAGGCACTTCTCCATATCTAGACTCGTTGCAATAGTGTTTTTCCCCTTCAGTCTCAGCAGTTCTAATAATACCAGGAGCACTTACAAAATCGATATTGCATGATTATCGTAAAATCAATGTGCGTAAAAGCGTATTTCTTAACTTGTTTTTTTCCTTATCTTCACTTACGAATGGTTAGAATAGTAAGACGAATCCGTTGAAGAACTTCAGTGTTCATAATTTAAAATGTCCATTCATGATTGTAAATGTAACCTAAATGCGCAATGAATCAACTTGTTTACTCATTTTAAAGTTTGGCACGGTTCAAATAACTTCCAAATATCTTTTCTTCGCTGAGAAAACTCAATCGTCCATCCATTCCATGCTCATAAATACTGACTCCGTAAACGTCTTACTGGGCCTCTTTGAATGGGAACTGTCGTCGAGGTTTTCTACGTGATCAATCCATGATTTCGGGAGTTTATCCAGTTATACATTCTAACAGAACTTCTGCTTAAATGGGGCGTATTTGCATGCAAATTTGACCTCGTAAAATATTATGAGCTATTCGGGTACTGGGTGCGTCGATTTCGATGAAAATTGGTCTTTCTTTGTAGACTCAAACTTCGTGGAGATGCCCAGAGATTGCCTAACAGAGACGCTCTGGCTGACAGTGGCTGCAACATTGTTGGATGCATTTCCGTTTTTTATGAAGAGGTTTTTTGGTTAAAAAGTCTTCCCTCTACTCAAGTTCAAATCCGGTCCGTGAATTTTTGAACTTAATTGACATAAACGTGACCAGAGAGCTAGTTTTAAGTCAAGTAAAAATAATTCTCAATATCCTATATTGACTTATTTAAAGAAAACCTTTTGCGTTATCTTCACCCATCTAATACTGACATTTTGCCTTAAGAAACAGATCGAAACAGAAAAGGGACATTTAGAAAAAAATAATTATAACAATTTTAAAGCCTCAAAATTAGACCCTATTTAAAAGAAAACAAAATACATTGTACATGTAACTCAGTCTTTAGTGGACGACCAATTCGAACGCAGAAAAAAATAAACTTAGCAATTGAATGGTGCCAAACCATAAGGTCTTAAGTCCTCGACAGCCATCCCCCTCTCCTCCAATTGTTAACCTTTGGCAGGGCATTCGGGGAAAAGAGCGGCTGGGCCGCATTCACCAAATTCCAAATTCGGGGCCCGCCACGTCGCTGGAAGGTGAGGTCACCAAGGTGACACTTAGGTTTTGCTTTCCGCCCTTGGCGCCCTGCCCGGACGCAACCGCGTGGCGTGAGTTGCGACGTCAGGTCAGCTGATCGGGTGGATCAGCTGACCTAACTGAATTCCTGTACGGCCGCGGCTTTTTGTTGATTGGTGTTCTGTCATCGGCCTGGGTGGCCATCTCTTTTTGCACTCACTGTATTGCACAAATCGCTGAAGCCAATTATTGAAACCATTGTTTGGAAACAGATGTTTATGAAAAATAAATCAACGGGAAATCAACTTGGAAATAACTTGTCACCTCTGACCGTTATTTCGAACAGGAATGAATGACACCAATGCGCTGCTGCCCTACTTGCTGCAAGAGAAGGTGTGCTGAACGTTTATTGGGTTGCAATACGGGTGGCGCATATGCCGTTATGGAAAACGTTCGACAACAATACTATGGTGAACAGCGTCTGAAGTTGTCGTTTAAACGAAATCAGAACGATAATCACCGAGCAAGGTGGCTTAGTAGCAGCGTGCCCACCCCCCCCCCACAATGTTCACAATTTGTAATTTCATGCATGTGTACAGTTACGCTACAACTAATTGACCCCTTTCCACACGGCGTTAATGTGCTGATTGTAGGGTGACGAATAGAATGCATAAGGGCTTTTCCAAATTGCATCAACTGAAAAGTTGATATCTTTTGGCACTTGGTAAGTTCTGGTTTGGCACCCTTCAATTAGAATGAGCATTGGAAGCAAAATTTGTAATTATTTTCATGATGGGCACCCCAGTATGCTAGCATCAAATCTCGTCTCGTTCATTGCCAGTCAGACTCTTAATTTGTACTTTACGAGTTGTTCTTTCATGTGTCACAAAGGCATTGTATTGCGAAATATTTTCGCATTATTTTCGGGGGGGAGGGGGGGCTTTGCCGAGGGGGAGATCGAACGGCGTCATCCCCGTTGGTTCACACGTAATTACCGTTCGTAAAATTGTAGCGCAAAATGGCGAGATGGAAATAATGCGATTGTAATGTCTGTCCCATTAAATAATAAGCTTAAGATTTCGCCGCTCAAAACGCTGCAGTTAATGCCGCGTTTAATGCCCCGACAATGGCATTACAGGCGCGCTCCGGATCACCCCAGATACGGGCGCGGGCTCGGCAACTGCAGGCAAATTCCGCCCAATTATTTGCATAAAGCGCCGTTGCGACACGGGTCCGCCGAGATAATGGGCTTCTGGAAATGAAAGCTTCCTTTTCTTCGCCGATCTCATTACTGCCAAATGCTTTTTCATCAGCCAACTTATTTTTATGCGATTATTAAACCATTATTGGAGGGGCCGTTTTCACTGGAATTGCCGCTGCCAAGAGGCTTGCTGCTCATTTGGACAAAGTGGAATCGTAAAAATAAATGCAACTCTGGATTTCGACGGAATGGCACTCCTGGATGGCGAACGACCGAATCTCCATGTTTGATTGCTTGGCCGTGCTAATTCCGCCATCCAGAGATGCTCTAATGAATTTCTAATGCGGAAAGGGAGTGCCATGGGGAGCGTTCGTAAATGACATCACTTTTCAGGGGGAGGGGTGATCCCTTTGGTTTGGTGCTCTTTAATTTAATAATTATATTAAAATCGTTAAGGAATACACTGGCACAGTGGGACGTAGCACAACCTGAACCCATGTAGCCCATGCTAAAAATTGGCTAATGTGACGTAATATTCTTGTTACAGTTGCTATTTGGGTCGGTATACCACCAGGAGTGTGACTGAGTAGGCCTTCTCGTTATAGCTAGGTTTCACCGTACTATGCAACAGTTAAAATCTTGAAAAGTTTAACGTCCAGATTTGTTGACCCTAGCCTCTTTAGTACATGGCATAATCATCCTAATTTTGTTGGCGGGAAATAGGGGAGAAGGAAATCCATAAAATGTGGACGTTTCCATCAGATCAGTATTTTCAAAGCGTATGAAAAAACTTCGTTTGCACATCTTGTAGGTTTGAAAATCATGCCAATCGCGTGAAAAACATGCAAAATGATTGCCCAATATATTTTATAAACAAAAGAAAATGAATGTAGATTTTTTTAAATACAACATTTTTTATTTTAGTTTTACGTGTAAATGCATGAAGCTCTTAAATGATTACACTAAATGTATAACATTGTAACTATAAACTTAGTCATTATTGTTCTGTTTCAGGTCTATTATGCGTTGGTTGACACTCCTGCTAATGAAGGATCACGATATTTTGATATCAACCGATCTACCGGTGAAATATTTACCAAAGTGATGTTTGACAGAGAAGAGAAACAGGCCTACGCCATTCAAGTCCGGGCCGAAGATGGCGCGCCATCATCTCGACCCAGCGCTAGGAAGCAGGATCCCAATTACGGTAAGCCAAGTATCCCAGTTTTTTTTTTCTCAAGGTTTACACATTGGTTTGTGTTTTCGTACATCATCCTTCAGGATATGACAGGATTGCTTCCAAACAAACTTTCTTGAATTACCCGTGAAGAATGCAAATGACCATCTTTATCTCATTATGTGTCGTAATCGAGATTTAGTACTAGGTCATGTTCTCTGCAACTTCCAATTCGTTGGAAACAATTGTTCCCACTAATACGAACTTATTAACTTTAGTAACACTAGGACTTGCAAAGCTTTTTTAAAGTTCGTTTCATTTTAAAACGGAAGAATGATCGAAATCCATAGGTGTAGAATAAGAGAAACGGTTTTTAAATACATTTTTTTTCTGCCTAATAATGTTGTGTCAAGGGTATTGGCGCAACTTCCATACTTTGGTGATACTTTGGCATTTAATAGAATCAACCCTTATTTTCGGAAATAATCTCTACCATCGCCTTTGTGACTAGTTCAGTAACAAGTTCTATGCTTCTTTAATTTGTAGCCAAAATATGGGGCATGTCATATTTGATCAAATAATATAAATTAGTAAATGACCGATTTAATTCTGCATGTGAGATTTGAAAACTAGGCATTAATCATGCACAGCTAAGAGTAAAGACTTGAATCAATCATGTGTTTTATTTTTTTCAAGTTAAATATTCTTGCGTAATTGGCACGTGTCTGTGTATTTCACATGATCTATTGCTGCATTTAAAAAACCCTATAACGGATTTAAGTGAAAAATAAAAATTACTACTTTACAACTAACCCAGAAACACTTTCGAAAATGCGTAGTTGAAATTTACTGTACAATCTATTAAACGCTTTCAGGCTGAGTTTCCTTAATTGCGTTTTAAGCAATCAATTAGGCAATAATAAATGGCTGTTCATGGAAGGTAGTGAAATTGATGATCACATTTACCATGTCATTGCATCACGGCTGAGTATTTGTAAGAAATTGTTCAGCTTCACAGGCAACTAAGGCAAGCGATCCCAGATGCAATTTTTTAAACGAGATTGAAAGCACCGAATTCTTCATTTAATGATCAATTTCATCTGCAGTTTTTCTTTTAGCCGATAATTAATGGCTAGTTGACAGCAAAAACATCTACAGTCTTCCTCTTCGCTCTTTCATATATATATATCGGCATACTGGTATTTTTATGCATTGATAACAATTAATCAAAAGTCACTGAGGTACAATTTGTCTTCTTTTTTGGTTTAGCAACACTGAAATTGGGCTGAGATTGCCTTTTAGTGTTTGGTCTTTGTTAGTTTTGGCATGGGTCAGAATGATAGCCTAGATTTACCAATTAAAGACCCTTGGAAAAATGGATTACTTACGTGCCGTGTCTGATCAGGTTCCATTGTGAGAAACCCATAAAAATGTGATCCATAAAACAGTGAAATATCTTATTCTGGTATAACATTTCCAAAACAATTACTTGTGGCGAGAAAGGATAGCTTTCTCGTGTTAATTGAAAATGTTTAATTTCTATAAATTGCGAAAAAATAATGAAAAAAACCTACTGCATTTTTAGGTCAAAATTAGGTAAACGTTCAAATTAAACTTAGTATAGTAGTTACTAACTGATGAGTGGTAATCTCTTCATTTTCTAGACTTAAAAAAATAATTTTGATTGTAATTTTCGAATAAATGTGTTTCACAGATGTGTTGTAACGAAATACACACCTGAAGTACATGGCATGCCTTTATGGTTTTGAAGTAAATTAAAATTAAATGACTGCATTTGTGTAAATGCACTTTAATACTCTTCATTTCTTGGGACTTTTTTTGTGAACTTATACATGCCGTATATTTCTTACTTATTCCCTATATATTGTAATCGACATGATAGCAGCCATTGAAGATTTCCCTTCTCTAAATGCAGTGTGACGTATTTTGAAGGCTGAATTGAAATAACGCTGATGGCGAGGAAGGAAAATGTTAAAATACAGTAAATTCAGTCCATTCGTGATGTCACATCAGGGGACGATTTGGTCGTTGAAATTGGATAGATAAACCTTTCTGAAAGCGCGCAGTGATAGAAGGCCTTGCTGACCACGCAATCACTGCATAATGCACAAGTTAGGATGTTAGAGAACGATTCAAAATGGCCGCTTTCGCAAGTTATAAGGTTTTTATGAGTTATCCTCTGTCTCGGTCTGTTTTTCGGGCTTGTAGGCTCGCAACAAGGCGTCATATGGAGACTTGTCAAGAATGGGTGCTGCCATAGCTTATCGTGACAATTTGACCCGCACAAACATTTATCATTTCTCTTTATGACGAAACTCATTGGTCATTGAGTTAGTCAGTCCATGCCATTGTAACTTCATACATAATATGCGACTGAGTTCTGCTGATATGTGGATTCCAAAGTCGGTTGCCAAACAAAACTTCAAATGAGGCAGTGAATGTGGAAAAAGTTGGGCCTGCTGTTCCCCAAATCCGCGTTATTGGACATGGATTCCAGTTGACCCGCTCGGTGCGAGGGAGGAAATTGAGGCGGCCATCTTGGGGCTCGCATATGCTGCGAAGTGCATCACTCTGGAGCTAACTTGGCATAAAGTGAAATTGGAAAAGACAAGTGTGTCCAAGTAGTACTTATTTGCATTTGCCTCCGTTTTTATGTCAAATCACTGATGGCCATGGAAGGGCATAAAAGGAGGGAAAATGGCGAAGAGGAGCTTTTTCGGAATTGTCCTGGAACCGCATAAAAGCGGAATATTTGATGATGGCTTAGTTGGATGCGCGGGGAGGCCTTGTAAACACGAGTGCACGCTGACATTACTTTGGCAAAACTATAAATTCGGGAGGCATAAAAAACACACGCCGGTCATTGGAGACGGAGTTCCTTGCCACTTCCGAAATGGCACGCAGGCAGGCAATGGACCCGGCTTTTTAGGATCGTTTTGTTCATTTTTCAGGCGCATTTTTATGGCCGACCGTAAAACTGGGATTCTTTTTGGCCACGTAATTGGCCGAATTAGGAAACATGGAATTGGGCCTGCGCCATTTTTTTTTTCGAACAACATTGGAAAATGTTCGAGTGCTACAGGCCATCTGCTGTTTAAGGCATCAGACTCTGTAGACAACTCTGCCTCATGGATCTGTCCAGACACAGTGATCATTGTCTGTTTCTGAAGAACTTGGGCCGAAGAGCTTCATTACCTTAATTCACTACAGATATGGTTTGCTGATCTGTAACAGTAGCCATACGTGCCATGCGGATGGATACTTGGCATTTATTTTAAAACGTGCAATGGACAGGTGTTTTATTTGTGGGCTAGAAGTCTGGTCACTGTGTTTGAAAAATGCAACCTAGTTGATGCTGAAATTAATTTATATTGACAGCTTTTTAGTCTGTGGTATCATAACATTGCAATGCTGACCTGGAAAACCTCTACTTGTCAGGGAATTAGGAATAGCCTGGAAAAATGTGAAAGAAATTTTCATCAGCTTCATCAGTAATGGCTGTTTTAAGAGCAAACACTCAATGCAAAGAGCAATGGACAGTTGTGAATTTAATTTAAATTCTTTCTCATGGAAATGCTAATGGAAATCAGCAAAGATATGATTGTTGAGAAGTCAATACTCTACTGTCAGCAATGGCATGCCAGGGTAGAAATTAAAAACGAAATATCTGATTTGAAAAATATATTAATTGGTAAACTGTTTGCGTTTTATTCTTTAACATTTTTGATAGTCAGGGAAATTTTTCCAAAACATGGAGAAGTCATGGAAGTTTAGAATTTAATTTCGGTGGGAATCCTGTAATAGCAATTTAAGTCATACTCTGATTTTATTGTTTACAATCAAACGGTGTAAAAATATAAATTCTTAATAATTTCTTTGCATCCTTGTGAAGATATCATTTTCTTCTTTCTGCAGAAAATATTCCGAAATTTATTTCATTTGTAACACGCTGGTGAGCGTCCATAATTTGTACGGTTTTGGACAGCATATTCAAGCTGATTTATGGAAGCCTTGAGGATTTTTTTTTCATTGTTTCACTCCAGATAGCAGTAAAGCGTGTCGATAAGTTATAAGTTATCACAATTCGGTTGTATGCGTATTCGTCACCCACATTTTTCCTTCTTTCACCATAATTTTCTTCTCCTTTGCGATATTTCGTATTAATTCTAAACGTGTCTGGCAGAGGAAAGTAGCCCACACTGATAAATAACGCAGCATTAATCCCGAAGAACTCCCCTATGCAATATATATTTATTTTAATAAAAATGTATTACGGTGTTGAGTATCGAGGATTTGCAAGTTGGCAATTCCTCGAGATAAATGAAGCTGATAAATGCGTGCTAGAAGCGTTGTTTTCAGTTTTGATGTGCGGGGTTAGCGCTTGCATCGTTACTTACACGTTACGTCATGTCAGGCTGCACAAAATTCATTTCTTTGCAACGGAAGTGGCTCCTGTACGTTAATGAAGAGATTACGAAATGTGCTTGCTTTTAATGAGGCTTGTCAAAAAACAGAACCTGCTTGGGTAATATATAACTAATAATTTTGGATGCTTTAAATATTCAAACAAAAATTAATACTGCACCAGGTATCCTGTTGTCTCCTGACAATGTACTGTTGAATATAATCATGCAAACATGCTGCTCATCTCTGGTCTGCCGTCAGCTGTTTTCATTTTGAAGCTTTAAGAACAACTAGATATCATCAAAACTAAGCCAAAAACGTCATTAGGCGACTTCATTCAATAGCTTAACAAAAAACAAGTGTCTAAATGCACGTCTGTTGCATATTTCAATGATGTTTTCGTTTTTTTGTTCTCAAAGATTAAATCTAGATTGAAATCTAGTATGCTCAATAATAGATCTCCTTAATACATGTATTTTGTTGTAACGCTTAGCATACATGTATATGGGGTTATATAATAATATACCAAAACTGATCGTCAAACATTGCAAATTTAGACGGAACTTTAGGTAAATATTACATGTTCTAATAAAGACAATCTAATTGCTAGTCTTATACCTATAGTTCATACCTATATTTTCCAGGTATGGATCCAGAAAGATATATGACCATAGCTGTAAATACGTTGACAGCCTCCTGGGGTCCTTATAGCTAATAAGCGTTAATTAAACAAATGAATGTTACATAATATAATAATAATATAAAAAAGAAGAATGCTTAAGGCAGCGAGTTTCCCCATTGATTATTAATTAAGAAGTCTTGAACGGTCCGCTTAAAGCAATAGAAGTTTGATGTTCAATTTCCGGCACTTGTGTTTTGATATCCCAACTTTCGATTCAGCAACTAGATTCGCTAAAAATACTAAAGACCAGGTTGGATCCATGCCCTTTTGGCAACCCAGAAACGCTTTCTCCGACGCATCGCGGCTATACGAAATCGATAAAGTGGTGGCGTATCCCGGCAAAAAACGGGTTGTAATTTCAGAATAATGCCACCATTATTCGTTGGCAGAACAGCGCAGGTAGTTGTTGAACGTTTTCCGTCACAACCCCGTTTCCTAATTTCTCTCAAGCCCTAATGGCCCATGCTCGTTGAGCGTCATCTCGCATCCACCTGCATCAGCACAAACATCAGTCTCAATCACCACGGAAAAACACAGAAAAACCATCAAATTCGAAAAAAGGCAGCAACAAACGGAAAACAAATTTCAGGAACTAGATAAAAAGTTGCTTAGGCTAGTTGCTTGAGGCTTACCTGACATCGCTAAGCATGCCGATTTGTTCACCAGGGCATACCTCTACAAGTGCTTGCCCATAAAGTTTTTTTCGGAAAAATAGGGCTCTGGTTTACAGTGGTCTTGCAGTACATATTGGCAGTCCCGCTCTTCGTGCACTGCCTGTCTGCGAAAATGGCCATCGCAGACCCATGCAAGTGCGATTCTCACCCTCCAGTTTAACGAGCACGCCATAAACTGAGTTTCTTTGCATGAAAATTACTCCTTCTTGGCTAATTTCTGAGTGTTTTTCGCTTCTACGTCCTTAACGGCTGCTCGCCTCCATGCAAATGCGTGAGGGGAAAAGCAATTCAATTAGCATAAGTACCGTGGCACTGGTGTAGGTATCGAAGATAATGGCTGGGTTGCCTTCCGAGCGATTTTGGGGCAACCCCCATGGGGGCGTTTAGGCCCGTAACCCCGCTCTGTCAGCTTCGATGAGGAGAGCAGTACATAATTATGCAAATTAGTGCAACGTGCGGCAATTCCCGCATCGTGATCGACTCGACGCCGGCGAATGTGAGTTATTTAAGGGGAAATCGATAAGGGATAACTGTGATTGCTTTCACGATTTTCCCCCCGTTTTTCTTTTCTTTTTTTCTTTTTCAACAAAAGAAAGCTTCACTTACAAATTATCCCCGCTCGGTGTGAGGCTTTTCCAGATAATGCCTGGCTGGGACCACCAACGCAAGACGAGCAAATGAGTTCATCAGCTCGATGGCGGATCTCAATTTTTTTGTATTTTTTTGGGAAAAAAATTACAATAAGCAGACAAAAAGCCCGATAATCCGGTGGTGGCCTAGGCGTAATGAGCTCGAAGCCCCGTTTAGGGGATCATGCACGTTTGGAGATTAAGGATGGAGATGTCTTCGCACATCATCTTTCAATCTTGGGGATTTTAATGCACCAGGACGATTATGCATGCCTGCGAGGACGTGCCTCGGGGTTGCCTGAAGGGAATCGGAGATTTTGGTTTTCAAATTAGCGCCACCGTAATGATGCCCCGGACAAACATGTTTGTGCTCCAGATTAGCGCCCCCGCAATGATGAAACAAGAAATAATTTTGAAGGAAAATTCTCTTTAGCAGTGTTTTCCTGTGGTGATTGAACCCGACGCTTGTGCTGATGCATTGAATCTTGTATTCGGAATGGCACGATTGGCTGCTTGTCTTATCTGCATTTTACCATGTGGGAACACTAGGGTAGAAGAATAAATTGTGATGCCAATACATCTGAAGTATTTATGCAAGTATTTATGTCGTAGCTTCGCAGTTATCGTTACAGCAGTGAATGTGACTGTCTGATATGCGTGCAGTGTTCGAATCTAGTGTCCGGAATGGCAATCCTGTCGTCTATGCTTTTTGAGAAATTGCTCTGATAGCTCTTGTAACTGACAAGCCTTCTTCATTGAAGTTGGACCTTTCACAAGGCATAATTCTTGTTGTTCCATATAACATTTTATGCTGGAGAAATGCTTTGCTTTGTGGTTTTTATTACCAGATTACGTATTACATGTACAGCGGAAGCTCGATTATCCGAGCTGGTCGGGACCGCGACTACCTCGATTTTCGGAGTTAAAATAGGTATAACTATTTGTATAATAGGCGTGTAATAGGTATGAACGAGAGAAAACGAAAAAACAAAATTTATTCCGTTCTGAAAATAGCTTATTACCAACTCGCTTTTAATCAATTCTAATCAGATTTTATAACCTCAAAAAAACCCCAGTACACAATCACGCTCTTCTTCTTCATTTTATGATGCTTTTTGAAGGTTGACCGATGCTGCTTCATCTCGGTTAATCGGAATATCGGATAACCAGTGCTCGAATAATCGAACTTGCACTGTATATAAAAACTATTAAACCTGTTGTAGATGATAGGCATGATATATTATTATACATTATAATCTAGAGATTTTTACGAGTTCATGCAATCTCCACTCTTTTTCCGTTGAATAACTTGTTTTGTAATTAAAAACACCACCAATGTCTAACCTGGTTTTCATAAATTGGAAGGTGTTTATCAATTAATACTATGGTGGGAAACGTGAGCTATTATTTATGCGTCCTGTTAGACAATGAATGTTCATTTGTAGATCATGCTCATATTTCAATTTCATTATATTATATTGGAAGCCTTCCTAATTTATTAAATCAGCATGAAATGTCATGTTTTATGCAGTGATACAACACGCGGCGCAGAATTGAATTCTGCTAATTCTCTTAACACAGACGATTATATCGATATTAAAGCGTCACCTAGCGAATAATTCCCAGTTGTCAGTTTACCAATTCGTGTTCATTCATCAGCAGGCTGTAATTTGACTGCGACACGATAAGATTAGTTTCAAATGCTTTTATAAAGCGTGAGCGTAGCTATTCAAATTATTTTAAAATAATTCCCCGTAAGCTTAGAAAGACTCGTATTCACCCGCGCAAGTTTTTGATGCTACTTTGGCTATCAACTCCCGAAAAAATTCAATTTCATTCCAGTGAGGAATTAGGCGACTATCTTCACCATCTTTCTATGCCGCTTGAAATTTATCAGAGAATGCATTACTCTCGGGAGCTTTAGTTGTCACTCGGAAATTTCCTCCTTTTTTCAGAAAAGAAAAGGGAAAAAACTACCGATTTAATCTTCTTATGTAGGCTAAATAGGAATTACGGTCCTGGCTGACATGCAAGAAATGCTCGTAACGGTTGTCAAATTTCTGCACCGACTTCTTTATAAATGGCTCTCGTTTCTTTCTGGTTTTGAGTTTTAATCATTGCGTCAGAAGAAAAGTAAACATTTCGACTGCACAAATAAGAAAATCTTTTCATTTATATTCATGAGTAGCTGGCCGCCTTTAATCTTGCTTAGCGTCTCAAGTTGCTTACTTGCCGAATTAAACTCATGAAGATCTTCAATTCTTCAATTTCCTCGAATGCTAGATATGTCCTTAAATTGGACAGGATCTCATTCTTCGATATGCTGTGAAGCGCATGAAAAATGTAATTAGTGTATTCTGGGTACGTTTGTTTAAAAACATATTTATAATGTAACGAAAGGCAAATGGGAAAAACACTACGTTATATGAAGTTTACTTTTAGATTTCTCCAAATGCTTCCCTTATGTAAAGTCTTCAAACACCAATAGGAATAAATTCAAATGAATTTTACCATTACATTGCTTTGTATGGTGCCAGCGTTTTTGTATAAGGGGCCATCCATAAAGTGGGTTATCAAGTGAATTCGGACGCCCAGTTTTTGTAGGTATTGTGCTAGATTTGTCCAGTTAGTTAGAGTGGATTTAAGGGTCAAAAAGTTCACTTTTTGATGGACGTCCTTTGTGAACGGTCCCAAATACAATGCAGCTTATGTGTCTATAAGATTTTTTCTCTGTGTTTGTCTGCAGTGTTTTAGCAATGTACATGGATATCTTTAGTATACTCATTATTTATAGTGTTGTTCCTTATACATGTACATTGCACAGTATAGCCTAGTTTTTATCTAAATTATCAAACCAGGATGAAAATGTGTTGTTTGAAGTCCTCAAATCGATTTCCCTGTCAAATAATCTCAATATTACATACTGAACGGAATGTATAGTACTTCGCACATGAAGGGAATAATTTAATTATGCTTACTTTTAAGAGCATCTTACAATTCTGTTATTGCGTTTTTGTTTCCCTGGCCCACGGATTGCAGGTTTAACACCAACGATTTTTAAATCCAATAGGAAAATTGTTTGTAAAGTTATGAATAACAAGTGGGGAAACTCCTACGTGCTTAGGTCTTCGTTTGGAAACGAAATTAAGCATTCCAACACGCACTAAAGCAGGGCAATTTTGAGCTCCTAAAATTCTTTCCTTTCCAAACATGCGCCTTTAATGAATCGGGAATGAGGAAATTTCTAGTTAAAAATTTAGGCGCGCGTTTCTTTTTTTTCCACATCTCATTTCCGGTTTTTCTGAATTCCGGAAGTGTATGACACGTTTATCGCAAGCATCCCCCTCTCCCGTTATTTATCCTGACTTGGTTTTGCTTGGAATAATTGAGTGGAACCGAACAATAAAATGCTGCAGTTTGTTATTGCCTGTTTCCGGAAACCCATGCATGTATTTTCACACTATCCCAAAAGCTGGATGTTTTAATTCTGCAAGGTCCTTTCCGTGCATGTAAGCCAGAACTGGTCTTTGCTCAGGATATGACCTCGTTGTCAAACCAATGATAAACATTGACTCTTTTTAATTCCAGTTGCCCTCTGGCGTGTAACGAACTTAAAGCCCCCTTGCGATGTAATTCATCTGATTGCAGTGCA
Organism: Rossiulus vilnensis; assembly: GCA_034700785.1. Lineage (NCBI taxonomy): Eukaryota > Metazoa > Arthropoda > Diplopoda > Julida > Julidae > Rossiulus > Rossiulus vilnensis. The sequence goes on along the minus strand of JAQIXS010000741.1, from coordinate 14,797 downwards.
ATTGTTGCACATGGGAAGACATGGATAAGATCTTATAGCTTCTTGAGCCCTGCAGCTAATGTTTTCTTGCCCAATTGCACTACGGTACAATATAAAATGCGATGCCGAGCTCAGCACCCAGGCAACCAATTAGATGACGATAACCTCGAACATTCGCTATATTTAGTATTAGTTGATTTCTCAAATTGATACTTTCAATCATTTAACTAACACCGAAAAGTATGCCTCCTTCATGCTAACTATAGCAGCGATCTCATCAGGAAAATTAGAAAAACATGGAAAAGTCATAAAAAATTCACATCAGTATTACTAAATATTAACAGATTTTCAACAGTTTGGTAATTGCAACGGTCTGCCTTTCGTACCATCTTGCAATTAAAGGGCATATAACGTGTTTTTAATGGGTTGAGAATTCGTATTTTTAATGGCATTGAAAAAAATTAATGGCATGGAAAAGTTATTGAAAATCAATGAATGCATCTGTAAAAATAGGGAATTCATTATTAAATCACATCTTTCTTTGCATTTGCATGTCATAATTTTGCATCATTGATCAGTGTGGTCATAGGAACTTGATCAATAAAGTGGAGAAATCAGGGAAGTTGAGCATTTTTATTAACGTGATGTCTGAAAAATAGCATTTGGGAGATCTGATTTCATCGTGTTAGTGCATGCCTTCATTGCAAAGCTCAGGTAATGGCATAATATAACTTTGATAGCCCATTAAATCTAATAGCCTGTGATTTTCCAATTAATTCATTAAGGACATCGATTAGTTCCATGCTGTAGTGGAAAACAGCTCAAGCATGCTTGATCAGGTCCTTGATGGCATTTTAATTTGCATGAATAATGCTGAAATGAGGATGAATTTATTTACTAAAATTGTTCGTCTTGATTTTGACAAGTAAACGGCAATTTAAACTTTACCAATACATGTATATTCCTTGTAAGGCGTACTTACATCGATGTGATAAGTAAATGCTGTGCATAATTTATAAATTTATTAAAAAATCTTTAGCGGGGCAATTTTGGGCGTATTTATATGCATATTGAAGTTCCCTGCGGTGAAAATCCGCCTATAAAGTGCTGCATTTGCATCAAACACCTTATTATCGTCCCATTATTGAATAATGCAAAGGTTTATTCAGATAAATTGTAAGATTCTGTTCTACATTTTTCTTGATGCATTTGTCTACGCTGTAATTTCGCTCATGTCTCTTTTTAGACACTTCGCAATTCTTCTTTGTTGGTGAAGGGATAAGGGAGAGAGAAAAAAACAGAAATCCAATTACAATTGAACATAACGGACAAGTAGACTGCAGTAGTACATCCACTTTGAATTTTATGTGTGAGTCCAAGCGTTGACCATGCCGGTATTCCTATCTGAAACCGTGAAGGGCTGTATATGCAGGAATGGGAAGTGGGAATGGAATTCAATCAAGTCCCATTTGGTAGGACATGTGATTTAGGAGTTATTTGGGAGCTGTGGACCCGCGCTGCATTCAGCCTTAATTTCATCAGGGCTGCATGCCCGTTGCTGCTGATTGAATAGATATGGAACGAATTTACAGCTGGATAAATCAGATCTGCTGGACAGCGCACCAGGTGCTTGAAATTTGAACGAGCTTGTTCTGGCGCTAGCGCACTTGTTTTGTTGAACCTCGCATGGCGGGACCTGTGAAAGTCTTGACGAAAATGGTTTGGAAATAAATTCAATTTAAAAAAAATTGACTTCTTGTTCTGTTGCTGTTCTTTGACGGCTTTCATTCTAAAATGCACACTGGAGTTCATGCGGTGGTATTTAATGGCGCAGACTAAACTAACTTGAAATTTTAAGTTTTGCACACGAGTTACTCCTATCAAATTGTGTTCTGTATAGCAAGCCACTTTCATACTCCATCAGTTACCCAAAAGGATGCCCACCATGAAAAAATCACACACATTTAGCTTCAATTTTTTTTATTATAATTGCTATTTTTTCTGCATTGGCACTATAGGGTCTGATTTTTTTAAAATTTGAAAATGTCCAAAATATATAAAATTTGCAATCTTTTAAAACAAATAAATACGGACATTTTTCAAATTCTAAATAAAAAGCATGCGATAAAAACAAACTTAGCAATCATAATAAATATTTAAAGCAAAAATTTGCGATTTTTTGCATAGTGGCCATCCTTTTGGGTTGGGCTTATTCCTTCTCGTAATTCGTTATATTGCGTTGCATATATCCAGCTGCGCAGATACTGTCTTCTGAATTTTCATGAATGACATCCGGATGTCAGACGAAATTTGGGCTTCCCTAATGAACAATTAGCTGTATTGATAATTTTTATTCGCGGCATTTTTTTTTCATGAATGAATTGCTTTCATGACGAGCTATCATGCTCCAAATGATATCATTGAGATGTGATAAATGAACATCTCAAAGGAACATCTTTCGTTTTCGAAACTCAAAATATACTGTCGCTTTTTGAGGTCATTGAGTACGAGTATAGCGATTTTTACAGTGATGCTAAAGCCGTTGGATAAAGCCGAACTGCTTGAAACATGTTAGATAATTGCAATTTCAACTCAGTTCTAATTTCGTCCATGCACAACACAAGTTCACATGGTTGGTCATTGATTTTTATTTTGCTGCCTTCCCATCGCCTGCTTGATCAAATGTGATTACAGAACCTCTATAATAGACGCGCCTACCTATTTGAAATAGTTTATCGTACCTCTTGAATAATTTAATGCATCCTATTGGAATGCGGTGCTTTAATCTGCAGTGACGTCGATTTTAAATCTGACCCGATCTTCGCTTCGGTTCAATTTTCTAACAAATCTCAGAGTAAATGTTGACGTACTCCTTTTGCGTCAATAGTTGGTTGCCACATTCATTTTTCAATGCTCTTGGAAAAGCTATTGCCGTTTTTGTGCTGATGTAATGACGTCACATGTGCATTGTTAAAAATCACGGAATGGGGATGGGAGTTTTAGGAAATCTTTGATTGATAATCTCAACCGCCATTATGTCAGCACTCCTAAGGGTAAAAAACATGGTGCAGCATCGCATCAAGCGTCACATTAGACATCGCATGAAACACCTCATTAAAGCATGGATGTACTATGCATGAATGGTGCAAATGGTGGAGGCATGAAGCATCGCATCAGGTATCGAGTTAGCAATGGCATCTGGGTCGAGAGGCGTGGCCTTGCATGAGCAAACCAATCAGATCGCAAATTTCTTGCATCGAGTCTGGATAAAACAAATTGGTTTGATTCCTGAATTGATGCGATGTTTGATGCATGGTGCGAGGCTTTACCATGAACGCGTGTATTGGCAACCATGCGTTTGCAATGCTTGATGCGATGCTGCACATTGTTTTTACCTCAAGTCTGCACCGCTTACACGAACATGTTCAGCACTCCATGTAAACATCATTGCTAACATCGTGGTAACAAAACGTTTAGCGTACCACCTTTGCTATAAGTATATATTGCGAAAATGCTTTGATGACCTTATGTAATCAATGTAAGATTTCTTTTATAAATCGTCCACATCTTAAGCTCAACTGTTTAATTGTTCATGCCACAATTCATCCTAAAGTAGCAAATGTTTGCGAATGCATCAAAAAGATTGAACAGGGTTTCGGTAGTAGCAGAATGGTTTGAAATACTCTTCTTCTGGTTTAATTATAACGTTACCTGTTGCTGATTTATTTATTTAGCAAAAAAACAAAAAAAACACCAACTATTACATGTTGTGTGCATATCTAACTCATTTCCGGAAGTCCAATAATGTTATCTTTTGTGAGAAATTTGCGCAATTAAAGCCGATGGTTCTTGAATTTCTGGAAGGACTCTTCACACGAAATGGTAAAAAAAATGTACTAACATAATGGTAATTATGTGGTTCAAAAACTTATATCAAGTTGTATTTATCTTTTCCATGTAGGATTGGTCGTCTATTATGATGTATCGCTTTTCATATGTTTTAAAAATGTAATAAACATGAAAAAAGCCGAATTGAGACCTTCAAAAATGGGTTTTGCCCACTATGAAACCTCCAAAGATAGGCATCAGAGGTTCATAACGTCTTTTTCCATGTTTATTAATTTTTTTTTTGCAAATAAACAGCTTATTTTCAAAATAATGAAAAACGACACACCCCAGTGGAAGACCAGTCCTAAGTGGTAAAATAAAGCCTTGATATTAAGTATTTGAAGCACACTTTCCTGTCAGTAATTTTTTACCTTGGTGGGCATGCACCATAGGTTGCACTTAAGCTTGCCGTCTGTGGACTGATTTATAGATGGACGCTCTCTATGCTTTCACATTTTTCTCTCGGAATGAATCCTCTGTCCCGACGTCTCCAAGGCTCGCAAATCTAGAGGTATTTCCAGCGGAACGTTTTAATGGACTTTTGCGAATTTCTTTCCCAATGTCCCCATTCACTCTTGCGCCATTTCTCTTCAAATGAGGACGTCTAGTTTTCAACGCGCCTGCCGTTTTTTGGCCGTCTGTGCAGGGCGACAATCTTGCTTTTTCAGGGAATTTCCCCTCCCTCAGCCCACCCACGTAATTGTCTTTTATTCGTTTCTATATTGTTTTGCGCTGGCGTGTCTTCGTCCGTGCGCGGTCAAGTCCGTGCCCATTCCTATTGATTTGCAAACCCCTTTTTGGATTTGAAAACGAGAATTGGATTGAAAGATTGTGGGAAGACGGGAAGTACACAGTTGAACAAATAATCTTGGCTGCTGGAAGCTGATTACCGCTACAATTGGCAAGTTTTAGACGCTGACTGCTTCGCTCCCCTAAAAGGATTTGACTCCATTGAACAGCTTAACTTTTGAAATTTATTTACAGGGTGGGTGAAATGACCACTCTTCCAATCCTTTAAATTCGGCTTGGCGGCCATCTCAAAACAAAGCAGCTTTTTTCAAATGAAAGCGGATTGTTTTTTTCAGTAAGATTTCTGGCTGTTTGTTTGTCAGGATGATATAATTGAGGAAGCTTTTAGGGATGTCACCCCTGCTGGTAGGATCAGTATACAAATACAAAGTGTGATATTAGTTCATATATACTAATATAAGTACAACGTTTAGAAGTACCAGTAAATTATACTGATATCTGTAGTGCAAAAAACCACAATGTCACTATTTAGCGATATCACTAAAGTTATCAGTATAGAATCTCATATTGATCTTTACACCAGGGCCAGAACTTCTGATTAGAGTTCACACAGTTGGAAAATATTCTGGAGATGTTTAAGCTAATCCGAGCATTCAAGCAGTTTACCTGTAAAGATGTTATTTTACCTTTGAAAATCGCATGTTTGTTTTTGCCCATGCATGCTTGAATTTTTGGTAGATTATTTTAAGTCGAAATTGATGTTGCATATTTCATTTATCAAAACATAGATTTGATTTGTTGTGCCTCGGGAAATTTCTTTAAAATGTGAATAATTATGCTTTTTCGACCCAAGAAAATTCAATAAAAGGCCAAATATTTGTTTTTTATAACAATGAAATGTCCATTACCATGCCAACGATAATTCAATTCAAACTTGTGAAAGTGGTTTGCTTTTTCATAGAGGATTTTTTTTACCTTAGCCTTCATCATTAATTTTCTTACCAAATTCACCGCCGACACGATGGCCAATCAATTTTTCAGGCGCTTGACAGCGAATTTCATTTTTAGCATCACGTTTAGTCTTAAACCGTCGATAAGGCATTCAACCTAAGTGAGATGGCGTTTTGACACGTTGTAGAAGAACTGGAAAAAACGACCTTCCCGACGTATTAGTGTAACATTGCAGACTTTTAAAATGTTAAATGGAACTTGGATACAGTATATACATGAATTACATTGGGTATCGAATATAGTAAGTCTTTTAATATAGCATGCGTACCTTGATGCAAAATTCATATTCGCAAATGGGAATTTAGACTATACAATAAATTGTTTACTTCTTCTGAAGTATGCTTGACTTCATCTTTCACGAATTACCCTAAGGCATTAAACCGTTGCTCTGATGCATTACATTGTGTATACATAGTTGTCTTCACTCCTGGTTAAATTTCGACAAAATATAAAATCCACTACCAGGAATATTCTTTTTTATAATGTGCTTCTAGACAAGTATACTGAGCTTTACCTAAGGCAAGAGTGATATTCATGTATGGATAATATAACTAAAGACTTTAGGACGACCTAAAATTAGCATAACGTCGCAAAGGGCCGTTCGAAAAGTCCGTGTTTGGAAAAGCCATGTTCCAGGTTTCCAACGTGGCTTGACGTAAAGGGTGATACCATCTCATTGCACCAAAAAAATTGGTTGGAAATTGTCTCATGCTGTGCAATCAACTATATTGTAGATTGCAATCAAGTATATTGCAATCAATATGCCCACTTATTTATACAATCGTTCATTGCGATGACTTAATATTTACATAAGCTTTACTTAATTTGCCGGGAATCATTGTATTGATAATTACATGTACACTTGTATTTTAATAAGTATGCAGCGCGAGGCAGGATTCCCACAGGACCGGGAAAGTCAGGGAATTTTGAAATATTTTCAGGAAGTCAGGAAATTTCCTAACATAAATCATAATTTCTTCCCATTAGCATATTAACAGTTGTCGTATATTTAACCGCGCGTCGAGGTTAATTTACCTTAAACCCCAATATCCCTTCTATATAACATTATTGGTCGATGGGGAAATCTGCAGGCCAGGGAAAATAACTATTTTAACCTGGAAAACCTGAGAAGGTCAGGGATTTTGACTAAAGCTGTGCACTGCGCCGTGTAATTTTTATTTGTGCCATATTTTTAAATTCATTTGTCGCTATTGCTGATTCTCGTTATATTCTGCAAATAAATTTCAATTAAAATATACCCACTTATTTATACAATAATTGTTATGATAAAAAATATGGCATAAATAAACTTTGGACGCTTTATTTTCGGCATAAGTTAACATTTGTGCTGAGATGTGCTCAGAGAATGGCAGGAGCTTTATTTTCTGCATTCTTAACATTAAGTGGTCGATAGTCTGCTGTTGTCTGATAGTAAAAAAAACGCGAAATGGCAGGTCTTTATTCCCGTCTGACAGCATGACCAGTAAATGGCAAGAGCGGGAAAAATAAGCTCGATATTCCATATAGTTTTCTCCCCGGTCGATATTTCCATGGATATCAGCAAGGTAGAAAGGACATAAGCTGCTCTGATAAATGGATGTTACACGACGTAAATTACCCCAGCTAATGGAATTTTATTCAGGTAATTTTAAGCTTTATGGAGATTAGTCGTAAAATCCAGTAAACGTATCTGGATCGGAGTTTTTATTGCTAACGCAAGCAGCATTGCGTTGCAAACGGCTTTGGGGAAGTTGGCAGACATCAACTACGGTTTGCAAACAAAAGTTGCACGGTTTGCAAACAAAGTTGCGTGTGTAAGCTATAACCTCGAGATAAGGTAATATGGCGGCCGCTTTCCATATTTTACAATGGTTTCAAGCCAGATTAACACGGTTTTAACCCCTCGGCTTTCAAAGTAGTTCATGTGATTACCATCATAAAATAATATCGCGTCATAAATTGAGCGCGTGCAAGGTTTAAACTGCTATTAATTTCATGGCTATTGAGTGCAGCCTTGCAGTGGTGCGAGCGGGTTGTTTAGTGATCCTGGAAAAGTTCATCCATTCGTGTAATCGATATTTATGAAGTTTTTGATAAAAATGCCCCCGCTTATCGTTTTTTATCAACCATGATGCATCTCCTTAGGGGCAACAATGGATGATGCTCATCTCCATGCACTGAGCGCTGAAAACAAGCATGAACTCAAAATATTCGCCCAATAAACTTGTGTTAGAAGGGCAATTCATCTTCATTACTTCCGCTTTAACGGAATGGTAATGAATGAAGTTGACTTGACGAACATTCCATTTTATGGTGCCAAGGGCATGAACATCCAGTTGCACTAACCTGCGTAAGTGCCGCTTACATGTGCATGTCCTGATATTGACACTATCTGAGAGATAAAAATGCTTGGGCCCTATTAGGTGGCCACCCACGAGCAGCTAGATCGTATTTTGACAGTTTGTCTACCACATAACAAATCCTGGGTTCTGGTCTGCCTGTTAATGGAAAATTGAACATGCGTAATTGCACAGTTCAAATGAGTAGAAAATCGGATCTACATCCAGAATTACCAAGCATATCATATCCAATCACAGAGACTAAGCCTCTTATGCGTGCGATCTATGAAATACACAGTACAGAATTACGGAATGGAATCGCATTTTGCTCTATTTATTGTGCAAACTTTCCAGAATATTTATCATAGATCGGTTTCAAAATATACTTCGAATATGCCTACATGTAGGTTCGTAGTGTTTCAGGCGCTCTTGAAAATTCATTGTACAAGATATTTTCCTCTAAATTCAAACTATTAGGGTTCCCACTGACTTGGAAAATCTGAAATTGTCAGGGAAGTATAGGAACCACCGTTAGTCGTCTCCGGCTTCTGCAACAAAGCCAAGTATACCGCATTGTTTTTAGTAAATGTTTAATTTAATGGATATTTTCAAGCTATACATGTATAAAGTAATAGTTGGATTTTTTTGGAGAAAAATGTTATGCATGTAATACATGTGTGTTATACAAGTAATTAACAAGTTTTCTGTCTCCGCGTAATCGCATTATGAAATGAAGCGTGGCGGCGCATGGATGTGCAATTAAAAGTTGTTTCAGTTTTTCGGTGCAGCAGTTATGGGACATGATGAAGTCATCATAAATGCTGTTACATTTACAAGTGATGGGAAAAAATGGCACCATATATTGCAGACCCGGCGCACTCTTTCATTACTCTCTGTCAACCTATTACTTATATCCATCACAGTTAAGCAGTCCTAATGGCTATTGAAGCTGATGTGAAAAAATCCATGGAAATGGCGTTGGTGTACGGCGTTCACATCTTGTTAATAGTAGTTTCAAGGCGTCATATTCTATTTGATGGGTGCTTCTGAACTCATTAGTTTGATACCAATGCAATATTATGGTAACTTTTTTCTCCACAGTGCAATGCTGTAATGTGTAATATCGGATCAGAAACGAATATCTCTCGACTTGGCCTTTTACTACTTAATCGGGCAACAGTAATACTTGTGCCCATTATATTACCAATAAATAATAATGTATCAACCAGTTAAATTGCTTAAGTATTATAGGAAATTAAAGGGGATTTATGAGAATAATTCTGATTTAATGGGGCTGCGTGTATCAAAATTGTTTTTATACGTACTTGAGAGGGCACTAACTGCCAAAGTATTGACTTCAATTAACGTAATAGAAAGAGCTTAGCGACTGTATCAACTCTGGATTAACCTCTAATGAGACAGAATTGTTAAGCCCTGGTTTGTTTCATTATACGGTACAATTGTACGTGTAATGCTCTTTGGATATTGTAGAAATCATTGGGTAATTTAACTATTTTCGTTCCTGCTTCAAGTTTGAAGCACTGTGATTTCGTTGATAGTCTTTTAACTTGATATTGACATGGGGGCAGATATTCTCTAGACTAGAAATTAAATTCTTTAAGAAAATCGTTGATAAGATGGGGATACGTTTCGAAATAGATTTGCCATCATTGGCAGTGTCAATAAAGTATCGGTACATAATTAAAAAGTATATAATTAGAAAAGTAGGTTTGTTTGCTAATGAAACATTCAAAACGTAAACATGTAGGCGTTCTAGATAGATTTAATTTAACGTCTATATAACGTTCCCTCATCTGCATTCTTTAGTGAACTTCTAGAAATGCACTGAAAGCTACTATTTATTGTTTAGTCATATACAGCACACAGGGTATGAGTTATTAAAAAGAAATAGGGCTTTTTTCTCAAGCATATTTGCTTGATTGCAACTGTTCGGTTAGATAGATACTCTTAGATCGCGTTAGGCAAATCTACTTTTCCAGAGAAGTACGGGACTTGAATTTTAAATAATTTTAGGGGTGAAACGTTTGCTCAAATATTTGTCAAATACTTTCTTCTCATGGAAGAATCCCATGATTAATATTTTGCACAAACATCAATTTCATTTCGCTCGCTCGCATGACGTGTTCGTAACGTTGGCAATCACTGTCGGCGTGCAGTGATCTTTGAACACAGCGTGTCCACCCTTTGGACAGTAGGTTTACTTCATGTGGAGGACTTCATTTAACAAGAACTGTATTACAGTAAGTAAAACAGTTCCCTTAGACCTGGGAAACCTGGCAAATCTGGAATTGTCACGGAAATTGGAAAGAAATCTCTAGTGAAAAGATGAGTATGATATTCGATACTGATATCACAATGATATTATTTGTGATATCACGAAATTTATATTGACAGTGTTTTTTAAACTATCGATATTAGTATGCGTAGTGAGATCTATATATGGTGACATTGTGGTTTTTTGGCCTACTGATATCAGCATACTTGACTAATAGCACTACGTTTATATCACTATGAATTTTTATGATGATCTTTCCATCAGGGATACAATTGTTAAGCAAAAGGCAAGCATATTTAACGTATCTTTATTGCATTTGCTTTCATATAATTTCTACTGAAAAAAGAATTAGTAAAAAGTTATGAAATTAAAATCAGATCATAGAAATTATGAAAACGTCATGATATTGCCATTAGATGCAGATTTTCAGCAGTTTGTTAATTGCCAATTTACTATACTTCGATGCCATCTACCAAAAAAATGTGTTGACAATTTGTATTTTAATGTCTTTTAAAACATGTAATAGCAGGCAAAAGTTAAATCGTGATGGTTGTATGAATAAGTGAAACCAGGTTAATCACAAATTGGCTTGGCTTAGCATCCTGCCTCGTTCCAGAGACGCAAGTCACGTGATGCCGATGCTCGACAACCAGTACCATCAATCATGTTCGTGCCTCCGCCATTGTCTTAATCAGTGCGCATGTTTTAATGAATTTCCCACCCCTCCGTCATCTTCCTTCCGCAAACACTAGATGGTGACTGATTACCAATCAGTGGAAGTCCTCCCATAGATTAATCGAGGCTTTGACACTGTACTGCCAGTGGGTGTGCAATAATGGTGCAGCTCTTGCTGAAGAATTTCACCCAAGGCGTTTTAAACGTGATTGCTTTAATTCAGTGTACTACACTAAATATCGACGTGTTCCGCTGCATGAAGTAATAGTTAACATTTGCGCGAAGATTTCTTTTAGCGTCGATTTTATGAACATACTAAAATATTTGATGACATACTATTACGAACAAAAAAGCTCTTCCTAGAGCCTTAATTTTCAGCAGTAATGCCCTGGGTGGCGATGGGCACGAAGCACTTACTTTTCAGTGATTCTTAAAGGTATTTTCCTCAATATTTAATTTCACTTATTACGCCCTGAAGCATAAAATTTGCACGAATTGAGTTTTTTTTTGTTAATTTACTCTTGTCTGAAAATTCCCTTTACTTCAACTAAGTACTTTTATGGCATCGCAGATTTTTTTTCTTGTCCTAATCCGATTAATGGATCCGATTCTTTGTCCTGGCTTTCAAAAGCGAGTAAGCCATTTTGTTAGATATACATTTCGGCAATGCTTATTAAGTTTGTCCGTAAAAATTGAGTAAATTGAGTACAAATATGGAAACTCCTAATGGTAATAGTAGTTGGTAAATGATAGCCCTCATGTTAACAGGTTATTAGTTCGGTAAATCCCACTGTAGGTGGTGCAGACTTGAAAGTGCAGTGTAATGACAAATATCAGAAAAGGTTTGCGGGAAACGTCCAAAGCATTTGGAATTCCGGTCCGCAGTGCATTTCTATGGATGTTGCCACGGAAACGAACCCTGGGTCAGGCGGTTCTACATTTGACACGGCTGGGTGCATACCGATGGTCTGGCTCCTCTTGTTTGAAAATATTGATCGCTTAGGTCCGCTGAAGGTGGCTCTATATCGCGAGAACTGCTAAGACAAGTTTAATAATCCCAGCCATCTGGAACACTTCAGGTTTTCACCTTGTGACAAATAAAATTGAGGCTCAATAACCCATATGGGAATTTGCGATAAGATGCTTTTCCTCGTGCGGCAAAGAGCCCTCTAAATGTGTCCTTCAGTGAAGTCTAGTCGTTTCCGGTTCAGAGCGGCCAATTTTTCATTCAATGCCACATTAATTGACGTTGAACCAATATAAATAAAACTGAGCTTAGCCCCTTATCCAGCGAAATTGAAGTACACTTTTACGAAAGTTGGGACATAGCTGGCACACGAGCGTTTGTCACATTTAAAGGTACATGTAGCTCTGATGAATTTGCTATACTGTCATGGCAATGTTGCTTCGATTTTATTGAACGTAGTCGTATTGTCACCGGGCACCAGATCTGAAGCTCCTATTGGCTGCTAAAATGTTGCTAGGTTAAAGGCTGAGCCAAAAGCGTGCCTACAATGCAAAACTCGCACAGTTTTGCTTCAAATACTTAATATAATTTCTAAATTCATTTACCCCAATGTAGAATTAGTCGTGTACTAGGTTTTCTCCTTTGGTATATAATTTCAAAATGTTCCGTTTATTGATAAAAAAATTAAGAAATATGAAAAAACGTTATGAAACCCGCAATGCAAAGCAGCCATGCAGAGAAGCCCCAATTAAAACGGTCGCGTAATGCATGAAGTTGTTTTAAAATTTCTTAAAATTTTCTTAAAATTCCATGGTGGAAATATGCAAGTAATTTGTTTGCATTGTGGGTAAAATGCATAACTATTTTTTGTTGCAATGTAGGCATTCTTTTGGCTAGCTGGCCTTAATAATAGATCTAGAATATTTGTACGGTCTACATTTTTGTCAAATCTTTACAAGTTGTGTTCATATTCATGTTCTTGCTTATCTACAACAAGAAGCACAAGCTATGAAATGTAAATATTTCTCGAATTGATTTGCATTCAGTTGTAAAATGTAGAATATGGAACGATTAATAATTAAGGCCGAGCAAACAGTGCCCAAATGATCATCAGATGGCATCAGAGGTTGCGTAACACATTTTTTATGCGTACTTTATTTAAATTGTTCTGTTTAATCAAGCGTTAATTACACGGACATGTAGTTAGAGAGAATTAAGATTCTATACATCTAAAATAAGATGTTACATCATCCGATAAAATCCGATAAATCACATAAATTTGCAAGCAAAATCCGATTTCCAAACGTGCACTTTGACAACAGCACTCGATTTTCAGCATGAATTGAACAAGTTTTATGTAAATTTATATTTCGATAGTTTTATCATCAGACTTAAGTTTAAGTATAAGTTTAAGTTTCTAGTGTAAATTAATGTTAAGTATATGGTTTAACATATATATTTACAAATCTATTAAAATGCTATCCGTTGTACGAACTTGTAATATGGCATATGGATGCAAATACACTGTACATGTATAATATGCTCACAAGGCAGCATCTTGTAAAGAGTTCATTTGATTCTTAGTTGCCGCAAGGTTAAACTCGCATTGATGAATCCAAATCGAAACGATTGTAGCTGCCGCATTTCGCAGCCATTATGACAGTTTATGACCACTTTTCTGCAAATCTTATAATTAAGTAATGCACATCGGGATTTTATATAAATGATTATTAAGCTCGCGCTCGCAGTTTAGCTGCACCATTTAAGGGTCGTCGGTTTAATTGAAGAGTTCGCAAATTGCATCTAGGCTGTTCGGAAGCGTTCTTTTTCTCGCCATATGTAGCCGAATTCTGATCGGATTAACTGTCATCCCACCGCGTAATCTGTTCCTTTAAATTATAAAATTAAGACTGTAACGTGGGGCCAATGAAGCTGCCAAGGAGCCAGACGACCAGGGCCAATTTCTTCCAGCAAATATTATTTAATTATGCTGAAGCTTGCGAAGTGCCTCTAATTAAACAGCTTTAATTAATCGCATGATCGTCTTAATTACCAATCGATAATCTTCATAATTGCTAACTTTCAATCTTCTAAGCTCTGGTTGTAAATATAGCCGCATCATTGAGAGACGTTTACGATTTCGCTCAAGGAGAAAACGGTTGCTGTGCCAGGATGTTTTTTCTTCCAATCCATGAGTGCATGTTTAATTAGAATTACTAGGGATTTCTTCCTCTACTTTGTTATGGGTGCCAGCGATGTGAATAACAACACCGTTTAACGTGGAACTTAAATGCTGACTTTTAGTTGTAAAATTCATCGCATCACTTGTAAAATTCCAGACCAAATGGAACATTGTACTTACACGGGATTCGATAATAAGGCGCCATTTTCTTTTAAAATGGCCAGTTCATGCCATTATCTAAGCAACTTTTATCGAAGTCATGAAGGCAGCACATGAAACGAAATTATGCAAGCTTTGTCGAAAATCATCCTTGGAGTTTTGAATGCCGTTTTCGGTGGCTCATTATATGGGCCTTTTGATAATGCCCAAAAGCTCTTTTGCAATTAATATTGTTGACTTCGAGCTTGTAGCTCATGCTCATGCAACAACTTTTGAAAAAGGTCATTATAGTAAGCGCTTTAAGGAGGTTTCTAGACAGTCAGTCGATCTATTATGCATGTTATCACTAGACACAGGATTACGTTTTCACGCTCACCTAATGCATAATCCGCGATAAATGACTCAGATATGTTTATGGAAGGGATAGTTGTTTATAAATTGGCAGGCATTCGATTAATATTGTAATGCTAATTTATTACAGTGGAACCTCGATAACTCGACTTCCTATAAATAGAATAATACGCTAACTCGAACTTTTAATCAAGTCCCGA